>CM056383.1:16826721-17048616 GCA_029718625.1 Synaphobranchus kaupii
CTCACTGACTCTCTCCAGCTCTCTCTCTCTGACTCCACCCAGCTCTCTCACTGACTTCTCCCACTCACTGACTCTCCCAAGCTCTCTCACTGACTCTGCCCATCTCTCTCACTGACTCTCGCCAGCTCTCTCACTGACTCCGCCCATCTCTCTCACTGACTCTCTCCAGCTCTCTCACTGACTCTCCCAGCTCAATCACTGACTCCGCCCAGCTGTCTCACTGACTCCCCCCAGCTCTCCTCACTGACTCTCCCAGCTTTCTCACTGACTCTCCCCAGCTCTCTCACTGACTCCCCACAGTGCTCTCACCGACTCTCCCCAGCTCTCTCACTGACTTGCCCCAGTTCTGACTGACTCCACCCATTTCTTTCACTGACCCCACCCAGCTTTCTCACTGACTTTCCCAGCTCTCTCACTGACTCTCCCCAAGCTCTCTCACTGACTCCACCCGGCTCGCTCACTGAGTCTCCCCAGCTCTCTCACTGTCTCTGTCCAGCTCTCTCACTGACTCTGCCCATTTCTCTCACTGACTCTCTCCAGCTCTCTCACTGACTCCTCCCACTCACTGACTCTCCCAAGCTCTCTCCTTGACTCTCCCCAACTCTCTCACTGACTCGCCCCATTTCTCACAGACTCCTCCCAGCACTCTCACTGACTCTCTCCAGCTCTCTCTCTCTGACTCCACCCAGCTCTCTCACTGACTTCTCCCACTCACTGACTCTCCCAAGCTCTCTCACTGACTCCACCCATCTCTCTCACTGACTCTCGCCAGCTCTCTCACTGACTCCGCCCATCTCTCTCACTGACTCTCTCCAGCTCTCTCACTGACTCTCCAGCTCAATCACTGACTCCGCCCAGCTGTCTCACTGACTCCCCCCAGCTCTCTCACTGACTCTCCCAGCTTTCTCACTGACTCTCCCCAGCTCTCTCACTGACACCCCCAGCTCTCTCACTGACTCTCCAGCTTTCTCACTGACTCCCCACAGTGCTCTCACCGACTCTCCCCAGCTCTCTCACTGACTTGCCCCAGTTCTGACTGACTCCACCCATTTCTTTCACTGACCCCACCCAGCTTTCTCACTGACTTTCCCAGCTCTCTCACTGACTCTCCCCAGCTCTCTCACTGACTCCACCTGGCTCGCTCACTGAGTCTCCCCAGCTCTCTCACTGACTCGCCCCAGCTCTCACTGACTCCTACCAGCTCTCTCACTGTCTCCGCCCAGCTCGCTCACTGAGTCTCCCAAGCTCTCTCACTGACTCACCCCAGCTCTCACTGACTCCTACCAGCTCACTCACTGACTCTCCAGCTTCTCTCACTGACTCCCCCAGCTCTCTCACTGACTCTCCCCAGCTCTGTCACTGACTCTCCAGCACTCTCACTGACTCTCTCCTGCTCTCTCTCTGACTCCGCCCAGCTCTCTGATTGACTCCTCCCACTCACTGACTCTCCCAATCTCTCTCGTTGACTCTGCCCAGCTCTCTCATTTACTCCCTCCTACTATCTCACTGACTCTCCCCGTCTCTCTCACTGACTCTCCAAGCACTCTCACTGACTCTCTCCAGCTCTCTCTCTGAGTCCGCCCAGCTATCTCATGGAGTCCCTCCCCACTCACTGACTCTCTCAAGCTCTCTCCTTGACTTTGCCCAGCTCTCTCATTGACTCTGCCCAGCTTTCTCACTGACTCCTCCCACTCACTGACTCTCCCAAGCTCTCTCCCTGACTCGCCCCATTTCTCACTGACTCCTCCCAGCACTCTCACTGACTCTTTCCAGCTCTCTCTTTGACTCGGCCCAGCTCTCTCACTGACTTCTCCCACTCACTGACTCTCCCAAGGTCTCTCAATGACTCCACCCACCTCTCTCATTGACTCTCTCCAGCTCTCTCACTGACTCCCCCCAGCTCTCTCACTGATTCGCCCCAGTTCTCACTGACTCCTCCCAGCTCTTTCACTGACTCTCTCCAGTTCTCTCACTGACTCCACCCAGCTCTCTCACTGACTCTTTCCAGCTCTCTCTCTGACTCGGCCCAGCTCTCTCACTGACTTCTCCCACTCACTGACTCTCCCAAGGTCTCTCAATGACTCCTCCCAGCTCTTTCACTGACTCTCTCCAGCTCTCTCACTGACTTCCACCCAGCTCTCTCACTGACTCCCCCCAGCTATATTACTGACTCTCTCCAGCTCTCACTGACTCGCCCCAGCTCTCTCACTGACTCTCTCCAGCTCTCTCACTGACTCTGCCCATCTCTCTCACTGACTCTCTTCAGCTCTCTCACTGACTCTGCCCATCTCTCTCACTGACTCTCCAGTACTCTCACTGACTCAGCCCAGCTCTCTCACTGACTCCTCCCACTCACTGACTATCCCAAGCTCTCTCCCTGACTCTCCCCAGCTCTCTCCCTGACCCGCCCCATTTCTCACTGACTCTTCCCAGCTCTCTCACTGACTCTCTCCAGCTCTCTCACTGACTCCACCCAGCTCTCTCACTCACTACGCCCTGCTCCCTCACTGACTCCCCAGCTCTCTCACTGACTCGCCCCAGCACTCGCACTGACTCTTTCCAGCTCTCTCACTAACTCCCCCAGCTCTCACACTGACTCTCTCCAGCTCTCTCACTGACTCGCCCCCGCCTCTCTAATTGTCTCTCCACCTCGATCACTGACTCTGCCAACTATCTCACTGGACTATCCCCAACTCTCTCACTGAATCTCTCCAGCTCTCTCATTAACTCGCCCCAGCTTTCTCACCGACTCTCCTCAGCTGTCTCACTGACTCACCCCTGTTCTCTAACTGACTCCACCCAGCTCTCTAAATGACTCTTAAAACCGACTTTTAAAATGGATCACTTTAAGGGTTTCCATACATTTCAATAGGAAAGTGATTCAGGAGAAACAACCCTTAAAGTGATCCATCTAGATCTACTCTCCCCAGCATATTTGGCAGCAGAGTGATGGCTTGAGGCTCTTTTTCATACCCTTGATGACTTACAGCTATCATTGTACAGCTATTATCAAACCATGTGTTAATTTACTGTTACAGCAGAATTTCCATCTTAATCTAACCCCCCCCCCCCCCCCCCCCCCCCCAAGAGTCTTTTGATGTTGTTGGGGTCACAGACATCAGGACATTATGGCATGCAAAGGATATGCAACCAAATATAATATATGATGACTTTATTTATGTTTATGCTAATTTGTCCAATTACTTTTCCTACACTAAAATGGGGGGATAATGTACAAACCCAATTCCCAAGCATGTAAAATGCACATAAAAGCAGAAAAGCAGTGATTTGTAAATTCTCTTTTACATAAATTTAATTGAAAACAGTACAAAGAAAAGATATTTAATGTTTTACCTTATGAACTTTATAGACTGTTGTAAATATATGTTAATTCTGAAATTGATGCCTTCAACACGTTCCAAAAAAGTTGGGACAGGGCAAAATAAAGACTGGGAAGTTCACAAAACACCTGTTTGGAACATTCCACAGGTATTTTCCTATTGAACTCTATGGAAAAAATAAGTCAGGAGAAACAAGCCTTCAAGTGATCCATCCATATCTACTGTATTTCTGGCAGCAGAGTGATGGTTTAAGGCTTGGTTGATACGTCAGACCCCTTTATGACTTAGAGCCATTTAGCCAACCATGTGTTCCATACTGTTCCAGTGTAATTTCCAGCTAAATCTAGACCCACCCCCCAATTCCCATAGAGATCCATTCAAATGCAGAGAGGTTATAGTATCGCTTGTAGAGTATCAGAAAATAAGATATCAAGAGTCTTTTGATATTGTTGGGTCACAGACATGAGGAAGTCATGGCATGCAAAGGATATGTGACCAAATATTAAAAATGATTACTTTATTCTACATTATGTTAAACTTTCCAATATTTTTTGATGCCCGAAAATGGGGGAGGACTATGTACAAATGGTTCAATAATTTCTCAACGGTTCATCCGATATGGATGAAAATACCCTCAATTAAAGCTGACAGTCTGCGCTTCAACCTCATTATCCTTTCAAACTCAAAGTGCTAGAGTACAGAACCAAAATAACAACGAGATAATCAATGTTATTCACTTCACCTGTCAGTGGTTTTAATGTTGTGGCTGATCGGTGTATATGCAACAATGGAAACTGAACCGTAAAACAGGAATAAAATAATAACTCCCATAGTAAGTTTTTACTATGATGTAATTTACCCCCACACCCCGCAAAATGATGCATTTGTCCTAAAGCATCAAATCCACTATTAAGCATCAGTGTGAGGCATGTATCTTGAATCGCCATCTGTTTAAACAGAGCAGTTCACTCAGATAACATATGAATACAACACTGAATATGACGTGTCTGCAACTGAGGTTTATATTAGTTATTAAGAAATAAAAGGGGTCGGGAGGGTAAGTTAAGATGAGGTATTATTTATGCAGAAAACCTATCTGATTGAATTCACACTTGTTGAGGGGAGTCGCTACGGGAATACTGCGGATATTAAAGGTCAAAGGTCATCCTGCATGTGCTCGGGAGCTAATGTTGCCCGCAAGTCATTGAAAAAGAGAAAGATCTCTGCATGCGAACTCTAAAACCAAGCCAGCACAAGAGTGACTTTGTGTTGCGATAACGTTGTAACTTTGGTGATTAGAATTCCAAGTGCCTCATCAAGATGAAATGTGCTTTTCTTTAGCAGCGATTGGTTTGTCGAGAGGTAGGTGGACTGAAGGTTGTGATTATGGCAAAGGTGACAATTATATTTAGTTCCAAAGAATTAACTTCATATATTTTCAACCGTTTAATGAGCTTGTGCTGGTAAAACCTAATATGTACCAAAGGCTCTGTCTGAAACAGGAATTCAAAGTGGATTCTGGCAGCTGTAGAGCTGGGAAGGATCAATCATTGTGTGATCTATACATCACCACTAGGTGGAAGCATTGCACAAAAATGATATTGGCTGTTCTTTTCCCTCCTCAAACACCTCAGATGTTTGTTCTCCTTGATCAGAGGTGTGAGACTCCAGTGCAGCAGGGCTACAGGTTTAACTCTAGTTTTTGAGGGCCGCAGTGTCTGCAGGTTTAACTCCAGGAGGGCCGCAGGACTGAGTTAAAACTTCAGATAGCCCTCCAGGACAGGAACCTTTAGACACTGTGGCCATCCAGGACCTATGTCCAGGACTGGAGTTAAACCTGCAGACACAGCGCCCCCTCCAGGACAGGAGTTAAACCTGCAGACACAGCACCCCCTCCAGGACTGGAGTTAAACCTGCAGACCCTTTGGCCCTCCAGGACTGGAGTTAAACCTGCAAACACAGCGCCCCCCTCCAGGACTGGAGTTAAACCTGCAGACACAGCGCCCCCTCCAGGACTGGAGTAAAATCTGCAGACACAGCCCCCCCTCCAGGACTGCAGTTAAACCTGCAGACACAGCCCCCCCCTCCAGGGCTGTAGTTTTCACACCTGTAATAGATGCAGAACTCACTTTAGTGCAGCTGACTGTTTCTGAACTATCCTGCACTCCCGACACCCAACCACCAGTAATTCAACGGGAATGAAAGGCAATTGACAAAAATAATAACATTGATACGATAACATTGATAAGTGCCATATAAATGTGACAGACCACAAGAAAAACAAACTTTTGTGCTTTGTTATTTCAATACTGATTGTACAATGATACAATACAATAATGATTATGAAATTATGCTGTTCCAGAAACATCTCATTACTACAAATAGCAGATATGATTCATAATTGTAGGAATTCATGTTTTTATCATTGGGGGATTTTTGGTTTCAACTATATTTTTTAGTTTGATAAAAACAATAATAGCTGTTAGTAATTATAAGTATGTGAAAATATGTGTGCACATGTGAGTATGCATGTGTGTGCGTGTGTGTGTGTGTCTGTGCGCACGTACGCATGTTTGTGTTTGTGCGCTTGTATGTGTGAAACAGTCTGCATTGGTAAGTTACAGAAATGTGTTTCTAATGGATTGGCCCATTCTTCACTGTGTCTGTAGGATGTGAGTCACTGAGACAGAGCGATAAGGGGACAATGTAACCTCTGTGTTTTGTGAGAGTAATGAGAATAGTTACCTTATGCATCGAGAAATCTACCCACGGGATCATTTCATATTGTACAGACCTCTCTTAAATGAAATCAGTACTTGAATAAATATTTTCTTTAGTGGTCATGTGTGTACATTAATTCAATTAAGACACCTTCTATAAAATGGTAAATATATTTGGTTTCCATGATAACATCCACTTTGCAATATTAAAAAAACTCTTGAACAAAAAGCAGATCATATGGTTCTTGTGAAACAAATAATCTTTTCAAAACTATTCTTTATCAGGTACATTTAATTTCTCCCTTGTGCCATTCACAAGTGCTTATGAATATTAAGAATATATCTGTAAAAATATTTCATGGAATTAAAATGCTTACCACTGAAACACACACACACGTGTGTGCATGTGTGTGTGCACAGCACTGCACACATGTATGCACGCAGATGAACACACAAATGCAGATACTCTTATTTGTTCTGCTTAGTCTATAATACATTGTTAGCGTTAACAGGTAACAGGTTCATGCTGACATTTCAGTATCTATGACATCTCCCCCAGAGCACGGAGGGGTCCTTGGTTCACCCTTCATGTCAGTTTGATTAATACGCAAGAATTCAGAGAATTCAAAGAGGAGATTAGTATATGGAGCAATTACAATCCCACTACTATGCTTCATAACAGACAGACATGGTGAGAACTTGCTGTATGTTTGACCTCTCATGCTTAAGATGATGTTAGTGTGGTCAGGCTTCCTTTTGAACACTTGCCCACTTGGGCTCAGATATATAGCCTAATCTGGAGCAGAGCATCACACAGTTTATGAATCGCTTTCTTCCTGCAGCTGTTCGCTCATCTTCACTGTGATGCTTCATTATTCACGTTTCTGCTCCTCTGTAACATATCTGCAGATAGTGTATTAGTGCATGACCTTATTAACCCTTAAAAAGGGACTTCCTCTTCCCATTCATAATCATTAGTAATTTCGTTTAAAAGCAGGTAGTTGGAACAAACACTGTAGGCCTACATATAAAACCACCCCCCCCCCCCCAAAAAAAAAAAACTCTTTATACTAAATAAGTGTTCAGCCTCATCTGTGGCACATCATTCACGTTGTTAATAGGTTTTAACACTGACAAGCAGATGACCGCTGTATTTCGCTCGGAATTCAGTATGGGTAACATTTCCCCCGTGCACGCAGAGATACTTGGTCTGACCTACCCGTCACACAGCTACACAGCAAAAATGGCAGTGTACATTCAACACCCTAGGGTGTTATATGAGTCCGTGGACTCATATAAACAACCTATGGTGTTAAATGTACACCAGCAGTGTTACATTTACGCCGACATGTCCGCTGTGTAGAAATACGTTTACAAGCGGTCCCTGTGCAGTCCTGCGCCACGTGCTTCCTCTGACTAGTTCATGTGAGCATTTCTGGGATAGACATTGCGCTTTGATTTAAGCGTCCTTGGTGAATGTTAGCCTCGCCTACAGCGCTGCCCTCCCTGGCCAGTCATCGCTTGCGATGGACAAAGCAGGTGTCACTGATAAAAACACATGTCGCTGGTCTCAACACTTAAGGAAAAAAGAGAGACAAACTAGTTGTTAACATTTCACCCACTGAGCGAACACGCGCTTGGCATCGTCGTGTTGCGCTGTATTTTTGCTTCAAGCAATAACTGAAAGGGAATTTTAATTAGAAACACGCTGTTATAACAACACATAGCCTACCGCTAACACTTGGCTGGCTATTGATTTATACACGGGAGTCTTCGGTTTGTCCCCCCTTCCAAAACTCCCTGTTCACCTTAATTACGCGGTATAGGTGCACTACGATTTGTGTGCAGTCTGATGTTGAAAGAATGTACGAAAAAACCAAACACCATGATCTCACAATTAAAATCAGTATATAAGGCCCCTGGCCTTGACTCCGCAAACACGTTCACTAATACACACACACACACACACATAGTTCCTCCGACTCGGACGAAGAGCGGGTGCTTTTATGAACAGGACTTCAAAACGCTCGTTAAAATTCCTGCTTTTAGAGCCTACTGGCGCAAGAACAAGGCAAATGCCCTGACGTCGGGCACCAAACCCTTTTAAAACAAGCACGCGCATCCGACCTGCTGTGCACAACACAACATTTTTGCACGTTAACTTTTGAAGGCTCCGAGGCCGTAGCTCTTTACGTCACCTCCGCCCTCAGAGCGATGTCTGCCGATGAATAAGTGACAAAAGGCATTCATACCACGGGGCACTCGGTGCGAAACCTAACAAAGTACAACTTTCTTTTTATTGCTATGTGTCAGTAAGCAGGGACCATGTGAGGAGACACCAAAGCAAGACTAATGAGCGACCCACAGTTGGTTACTGCGGAACACACATTTAGCATCTGACAAAGAATAATAAAAAAGCGTCTGCACGCTCTGCATCTTGTGACGCTGCCAATTAAACAAACCTGAAACGTACACAAATTAACAATAAACAAATTAATGGATACAACACACATACAAAGTAAAATGTCCAGTGTTAATTCAACTCTAGCAGTGTACATATGAGCCTACTCTGGCCAGATTAGGCTCATATGTACTCTGTTATAGTTGAGTTAACACTGGACATTTTACTGTGTATCCGTAGGCTTTCAACGATAGCTATGTCTGCGTTTAGGATTTAATATAGCCTAGCCGAATTATTAAATATATACAGTGCCCTCCACAATTACTGGCACCCCTGCTAAAGATGAGTAAAAAGGATTATAAAAAAATCCACCGTTTGGTGAATTAGCTTAATCTCACACTGAAAGAATTAGAAAAATCCAACCTTTAATTGAAGTCAATTTATTCTGAGAAAACAAAAATCCCTCATCAAGAAATAATGATTTTTAACCAAAACCACGTGTGCCACAATTATTAGCACCCCTGCATTTAATACTTTGTACAACCTCCCTTTGCAAATAAAACAGCACTGAGTCTTCTCCCATAAAATCTGAGACCATTCCTCTTTACAGAATCTCTCCAGGTCATCCAGAGTTCTAGGACCTCTCTTGTGCACTCTCCTCTTCACCTCAGCCCACAGGTTTTCAGTGGGGTTTAGGTCAGGGGACTGAGATGGCCATGGCAGAAGCTTGATTTTGTGTTCAGTTAACCATTTTTGTGTTGATTTGGATGTATGTTTTGGATCATTGTCCTGCTGGAAGATCCAATGACGACCCAGTTTTAGTTTCCTGGCAGAGGCAGCCAGATTCAGATTTAAAATCTCCTGGTATTTCATGGAGTTCATAATGCCATGTAACCTAACAAGGTTCCCATGGCCTTTTGAGGAAAAACAGCCCCACAACATCACGGAACCTCTGAATACTTAAGAGTGGGGATCAGGTTATTTTCGGTATAGCCATCCTTCTTTTTATGTCAAACCCACCTTGAGTGTTGGTTGCCGAAAAGCTCAATTTTCATTTTATCTGACCGTACAACATGGTTTCAGTCAAAATTCCAGTAGCGTTTAGCAAACTCCATGCGTTTACGTTTGTGGTAAAATGACAGGAAAGGCTTTTTTCTGGCATGCCTTCCAAATAATTTGTTGGCATGGAGGTGACATCTAATGGTAGTTTTGGAGACTTGATGACCCCAAATGCAATTTTCCTCTGTAATTTTCCAACAGTGATCCTTGGGGATTTTTTTGCCTCTCTTACCACTGTGCGTGGGGGCAAAATAAACTTTGGTCCTCTTCCAGGCAAGTTTGTAACAGTTCCAGTTGCTTTTTGAGTATTGCCCTTTTTCAACTTTTTAAGTATTGCCCTAATGGTAGATATGGGCATTTTCAGGTGAGTAGCTATTTTTTTATAGCCATTCCCTGACTTATGAAGCTCAACACACTTTTCCCTCATTTGATTTGTGTGTTCTCTTATCTTTCCCATGTTGATGTCTGAATAAGGGAATATGGCCTCTGTGTCACCTCATATTTATACCCCAGGAAGTCATGGATTACTGCTTGAAAGTTCCTAAACACTCTGATCAACTTTAAAACATAAAATATAAATGGAAAAAATGCTTCAGTTACATTTTGTTCATCAGAATTTCTAGGGGTGCCAATAATTGTGGCACATGTGGTTTTGTTAAAAATATTTATTTCTTGATGAGGTTTTTTTTTTTCTCAGAATAAATTTACTTCAATTAAAGGTTGTGAGATTAAGCTAATTCACCAAAAGGTGAATTTTTTAATGACCCTTTTTACTCATCTTTACCAGGGGTGCCAATAATTTTGGAGGGCACTGAACATAACTGTGAAAGTTGCCTTTGAATAAGTTAATTGGCTTCTGGTTCATATCATGTGGCACGACTGTACGTTCAAACAGGCTACGTACATAGGCTATAAATTATGAAAGAATAAGACTTGGCAGATGCTTTCGCAGAGAACCACTTACAATGACATTATGGCAAACAGCAAATAAGCTAAGGGAAACAACAAGAAAGGAATAAAATAATAAATACATTAATTAATACATAAATAATGAATGAAGGAATTAATAAAAACATATCTAAAAATGATATGTATGTACAGTAGGTCTATAGTAAGCTACACTGTAAAACCAAAGTATGACACGTTTAATACCTAAACAGCAAGTGTCCACATGTGTATAGAGGCGTTTTATATCTAAACAGTAGTTTTCAAAAAATCATGGTTAAACACTAATAGTTTCAGTTAGTACCAGATCACAAAAACGTTTAAGAACACGTTTGGTTTATTAAACGCCTTGACGGTTTTATCAATTAGATATGTGTTTAAGCATGTGTTCAAATCCTAAATCCTGGTTTTACAGTCAACATTCAGATTTTTTGGTGTATATAATTTTTATTGGTTTCTGGATATATTTTTCACATTTATGTATATGCAATTTGTATTGCTATATAAAGTCAAGCCAGAAAGTCTGCACACCCCTTTCACTTTCTCCAAGTTTTATTACGTTACAGACATATTGTACAATAGATTGAGTTCATTTTTTGTCTCAAAATTCTAAAAATAAAAATGTTAAATATCATATGTGCACAAGTGTGCACACCCTTTGATATGACACCCAAAAGTGAGCTGAGGTGCATTTTTTTTCCACTGATACTGCTTGAGATGTTTCTACAACTTAATTGGAGTCCACATGATTGGGGATTGCCAACATCTGCCTATATAAGGTCCCACAGTTGACAGTGCATGTCAGAGCAAACTCCAAGCCATGGGGTCAAAGGAATTATCTGCAGACCTCAGAAACAGGATTGTGTCAAGGCATAGATCTGGAGAAGGGTACGGAAAAATTTCTGCAGCTTTACAGGTCCCAAAGAGCACAGTGGCCACCATCATTCGTAAATGGAAGAAGTTTGGAACCACCAAGAATCTTCCTAGACCTGGCCGCCCGGCCAAACTGAGCAATCGGGGAAGACGGGCCTTGGCCAGGGAGGTGAGCAGGAACCCGAGGGTCACTCTGACAGAGCTCCAGCGTATCCTTGTGGAGATGGGAGAACCTTTCAGAAGATCAACCATCCAGGCAGCACTCCACCAATCAGGCCTTTATGGTAGAGTGGCCAGACGGAAGCCCCTCCTTAGTAAAAGGCACATCACAGCCCGCTTGGAGTTTGCCAAAAGACACCTAGAGGACTCTCAAACCATGAGAATCAAGATTCTCTGGTCTGATGAAACCAAAATTGAACTTTTTGGCCTGAATACCAAGCGTCACGTCTGGAGGAAACCAGGCACCGCTCATCACCTGGCTAATACCATCCCTACAGTGATGCATCGCGGTGGCAGCATCATGATGTGGGGATGTTTTTCAGCAGCGGGAACGGGGCGACTAGTCCTGATAGAGGGAAAGATGAATGCAGCTAAGTACACCGAGATCCTTGAAGAAAACCTGCTCCAGAGCGCTCTGGACCTCAGACTGGGGCGAAGGTTTACCTTCCAACATGACAACGACCCGAAGCACACAGCCAAGAGAACAAAGGAGTGGCTTCGGAGAAAGTCTGTGCATGTCCTTGAGTGGCCCAGCCAGAGCCCAGACCTGAATCCAATTGAACATCTGTGGAAAGAGCTGAAAATGGCTGTGTACCGACGCTCCCCATCCAACCTGACGGAGCTTGCAAGGATATGCCAAGAGGAATGGGCAAAAATGTCCAGAAACAAGTGTGCCAAGCTCGTAGCTTCTTTCCCAAGACGCCTTGAAGCTGTAATCGCTGCCAAAGGTGCAGCATCCAAGTATTAGGCTAAGGGTGTGTACAGATATGTAACCCCTAAATAACCTATTTTTGTCAGTAAAATAAAATTGCATATTTTCTAAAAACCTGTTTTCACTTCGTCATTATTGGCTAGTGTGTGTAGATGTTTGAGGCAAAAAATGAACTCAATCTATTGTAGTATAAGTCTGTAACATAATAAAACGTGGAGAAGGTGAAAGGGGTGTGCAGACTTTCCAGCTTGACTGTATATATATATATATATATATATATACATACATACATACATGTGTGTGTGTGTGTGTGTGTGTGTGTGTGTGTGTGTGTGTGTGTGTGTGTGTGTGTGTGAGTGTGTGCATTTAATCATTCATATATTGATTTCAACCTCTTGGCCAGGATTTTTCTTATCTCAATGGGACTCACCTGGATGAATAAAGGATACATTAACATACATGCATGGATGCATTTCAACATTCATGCATTAATTATTTCATTAATATTTGTTCACTATTTTTTCTCCATATTATATATCTACCATATGACAGTGCCCTCTCCACTATTATTGGCACCCCTGGTAAAGATGAGTAAAAAGAGTTATAAAAAAAATCACCGTTTGGTGAATTAGCTTAATGTCACACTGAAAAAATGAAAGAAATCCAACCTTTAATAAAAGTAAATTTATTATAAAAAAAATTATCCCTCATCAAGAATTAATTATTTTTAACAAAACCACGTGTGCCACAATTATTGGCACACCTGCATTTATATATAGAATAAAGTAATCATTTTTAATATTTGGTCGCATATCCTTTGCATGCCATGACTTCCTGATGTCTGTGACCCAACAACATCAAAAGACCCTTGATATCTTATTTTCTGGTACTCTTACAAGCGATACTATAACATCTCTGCATTTGAATGGATCTCTATGGGAATTGGGGGTGGGACTAGATTTAGCTGTAAATTATGCTGGAACAGTATGGAGTACATGGTTGGTAAAATGGCTGTAAGTCATCAAGGGTCTGAGGTATCAAACGATCACTCTGCTGCCAGATATGCAGTAGATATGGATGGATCACTTTAAGAGTTGTTTCTCCTGACAAATTTTCCTATTGAACTCTATGGAAAAACGAGTCAGAATAAGTTATCTTCAAGTTATCCATCCATATCTACTGTATTTCTGGCAGCAGAGTGATGGTTTAAGGCTTGTTTGATACGTCAGACCCTTGATGACTTAGAGCCATTTAGCCAACCATGTGTTCCATACTGTTCCAGTGTAATTTACAGCTAAATCTAGTCCCATCCCCCAATTCCCATAGAGATCCATTCAAATGCAGAGATGTTGTTGGGTCACAGACATCAGGAAGTCATAGCATGCAAAGGATATGCGACCAAATATTAAAAATGATTACTTCATTCTATATATAAATGCAGGGATGCCAATAATTGTGGCACACGTGGTTTTATTTAAAATAATTATTTCTCGATGAGGGATTTTTTTTTCTCATAATCAATTTACTTCAATTAAAGGTTGGATTTCTCTCTTTTTTTCAGTGTGAGAATAAACTAATTCACCAGTGCATTTTTTATAACCCTTTTTACTCATCTTTAGCAGGGGGTGCCAATAATAGTGGAGGGCACAGTATCTACTTGAAGTCTTAAAATTAATAAATCCCTCAACAGCTTTGTCGATTTTATTTTTGCAATGCCACTAGATGTCACTGTTTTGCATTAAATGTTCATTGACCCACACTCGGTCCGTTGCAACTTACTCTCCAGCACTGAGTGGTCATATTAGAGCAAAGGATGGACCTTGAGCTTGCATAATTACTTCAATATGCGTAAACACACTGAAATAACTATAGTTTTAAAAAAAATGTTTACATACAAAATCAAACGTGCTCTCTCTCTTCTCACACGCAAACGCTGAATTGTGGCAGGGTAGGACATTAGGTTTGAATTAGCTGATGGTGTAGCCTAACTAGGGCAATTATTTATTCCGCAAAGCTATTCGAATTTAGCCTACCATAAACCGAAAATACGTTCACAATTTTATGCTACGGTTTAAAAAAAGAAATTTTAAAAAGGCGCGCATTTTCGAATTCATGCAGTAGCTAATAGGCCTAAAACATTATGGTTAAAACTCAGATAGGGCTAACAGACTAGAACAGACTATGCTTAAAATAATCGCCGTATCCATGATAATACTGTTTGTTTATTTATTTAGTCTAAACGTCCCAGTGTGTTTTCGGAGGACACAGAGGACACAGACGAATATCATTATGAGCTTCACGTAGCCTATTATAGGCTAACGTCATGTAGGCCAGGCCTACATTAATTGTCGACGCATGATCATATGCATATGCATTTTTCCAGATAAGCATGACAACGTTACGATGCAGTCTATGTTCGCAGTTGGTTATTGCTGTCAAACGTCTGGTTCCCGGACAACTGTACGTTCAAACTGCTTTTTAAAAAATCACAATAGCCAGTTAACCATGGCCATAGTCCGGCACTGTTTAAACAATTCGGCCTAAAACAGATTAAATGCAATGTTCGTGTCATATTTATTTTCTTTTTTATATAGGCTATAGTCTATCGTGATGTTCGTAATCAGAATTTTAATAAACTGCCATCAACTTAGACTATATAGGCTTCATTATTCGCTATAGGCCTATGAATGATAATGATAACATGGTCAACTCATTTCACAGTGGCATACAAAATCGGGATTTGGTATAAAGTGTACAGAATTGGAGATTAATCATACACTATAATTAATAGCAATTAAAGGATAGCATATGGACAAGGTCGTATTAGAAACATTGTAAAGCAATATATTGCAGTTGTAGGCTATAGACCTAAAGTCAATCAATTTAAGGAGCCTCATTGCATAACGGCCTAAACAGCACGTGATAAATACATTTTAATAACCTGCTAAGAGAGAAGAGTGAATGCAAAAATAGTCGTTTTAATCGAGTAATCGCTTTAATCGAGTAGCCTAGCCTTTATATGTGCGTAAATACACCTTAAAAAGAGAGGGCTAGTCGACGCTACTCTCTTTACTCCGGCCGCTGAGCAAATCCCCTGAAATGGAAGAATAATGAAACTTTAGCTAACTTTTCCCCCATGCCTCGCCGCTGAATTCAGCTAGCCCGGCCCATCTGCTGTAGCAAATGGTTGAACTCACCAGGGAAGTAGAGGGGAATGAGAGACAGAGGGGGAGAGAGAGACACAGAGAAAGAGAGAGGGGTACCGGACTGAAAACAGATCAGCCTGAAGATCTCACACCCGCACGTCTAAATAGCAATCGACAGTAAAAATCGTCTATGTCCTTTTTATACTTATTTTATGGTCTGTAAAAGTATAACATGCGGGTTTTTTGTTGCGGTTAGAAAACTTTGTTGATTCGGGATGATGGATTGTAAAAGTTAGCGAGACGCATTAGACGCTGTTGTGAACTCTATGAATGATCTCCGAGAAATCACGAAGTCGCTTCGAACTTTTTAAAAGTGTATCCTAAGCGTCTTTTTTTTCGTTATATTTAGTTTTGATTCAAAAGTAGATGGATTTTCTCATCACGTTCCAGGGGACATGTTTCTTGTTGCTTTTTGACCGAGAAAACATCCCGTAAATAAAGAGTTTGAGTTCGCCTGAAGAGTCAAGAGTAAAAGATTCATTGGACGGAGTTGAGAGACATCGAATTCAAATTGCTGCCGTCAGGACACATCTTCTCAGAGGTAAATAAACGAAATGTTTCTCTTTTAAAATGTTATTCTCGTTATAATGAACAATGAGGCTATTCCAGCAGCTATGTTAGTCTATTAGTCGAAATGAAATGACTTATCACGTATTAGCCTACACGTCAAAAATTCAGTACTGAAATGCGTATTAAGAATTTTATGAAATATATTCTACTATAGAATACATTCTATTTATTATTATTTTCAGTTATGCCAGTAAGCAATGTGTGTGTATGTGTTCATTTGTGTGTTGAAGTAGAGGTGAAACCACTGGTCACTTTTCAGATCTCAATAGCACTTTCAACTTATTTGACATTGGAATTTAAAAAATTCTGTCATGCAACTTGATCCATATGCGAAGAGACCTGATCAAAAAGGTCTTGTGCTCCAATCCCATTAGCGGCTTGTGCTCCAAAAAGTTTTCTCAGTGATTCTCTGATTCTGATCCCTAGTACGAACCATCCCACGCGTAGGACACTATTTACTGCTAAACAGACAAGGCCGTTTCCATGTAGCCTACTGTAAGAATAAAATGTTACATCACCTCTTGTTTAAGAATAAACACTAAACCTGCAATCAGGCTTACAGATTCAATTACTTTGAAAATGCTTTTTAATAGATATTTGAGGTGTCCCATGAAGTTACATTCCGTTAGCAAGTATTTGGAGGTAGGATGACATCTTCGTGGTTAACGTGGCTGTTATCATTTATTGAACAAAAACATTGAAATAAATATTGAAATAAATAGCTAGCAGAAATATCTCGTGCCTGATAATGTTTCTAAATGAAGAAAAAAAAACCTCTATCGTGCAACCTTTGTGCTTAGGCACACTCGTTTCTGTCCTGAACACTGTTAAGTATATTGAAACAGAACAATCGGAAACATCTCTTCCTAGGCGCTAAGATCGAGGTTTTAGAGAGTACTTGAGGATATACCCCCTGCACATCCAACATAACGACACACGGCGCTCAGCCACTTGCATTATGTAAATAAAGATGCCAACAATTATGTCTTAAGTGCCCAGAGTTCAGTGGCGTTAAAGCGGTTGGCTCTAAATCTCTTGGGTCAGCAAGGTAGCGTGCTAATTGTTGAAAGTTTGTGGGCTCGCCATCGGTTCACTGTTTGTGTTTGCATTTCCAGGCCGAAAATCAACAAATACTCCATCCGTTTTTTGTGTGACCCACTAGCATGTTTACTATAGGGGTTTCCCCTTTAAACAGTTTTAATAAACGGGAATTAACATTAATGATCGCATCTAGATATTAGACACCACATGTCTGCCTTCATCGTCGCTTTTAAATTAGGAAAGTGGAGAAATGTTGAAGCCTGAGCGTGTAGCTGCCTGTTACATTCGCGCGCGCGTTTATATACATATAGCCTACTGTATACACACACATTGGCACATAGCAAACACAGCCTGTATTTAAGCATTTTATAACTTATTCTTGTCTTCATGAATGATACTGAGCATAACCCAGTGGACTGATAAACAAAAACAACATTTGGACACAAATGCATGAAGAAAAGCAAAATACAAATATAACTAATTGGTTTTATATTTTTCTAGCATCTACACTTTAAAAAAAAAACAATAAAAAAAAACGAATTACATGGAGAGCTTAAACAAGGGATATAATTTCCTGGGTGCATAAAATCCTTCTAAACACTGCAAAGGGTTTAAGGAAATAAGAAAATACAAAAAAGGAAGAAGGGAAGATACTGCAGGAAAAGCTCAGTTCAATTCCTCTGGAAAAAAAATGAGAGAGAGATGGTGGGAAGTGTGTTTTTTTTTTATGTGACAGCCTGGCTGTGGCCATTAGCATAAGAAAAAAAAAGTTTTAGTGCATTTGCCATTGTGCGAGATGAAGAGTTCCAGCAGTCAGGGACGAGCGAGTGAAAAGATGTAAGAGGATGATGGGCTATTCAGATTATTCAAGCAGGCCGGGGCTGCGGTCATCAGGCCCAGGACCCGTGATGGGAATGTCACTTTCATCTCCCTAACCGCCATTCTACCGCCATTTTCACACGTCCCCCTCCAGCCAGCCTTTATTGATCGGGGTTTTCTTCTCTGGAAATCTGTGGAAAATTTAATGAACCAAATGCTGTAAAAAAAAAAAGAAAAAAAAGTGGGGGGGGTCGGCTTTTTTAAGCGTCCGAAAAAAGCGGAGTAATAGCAATGGAGCCTGGTATGCAGGCAGAAGAAGAAGAGATTGGAAAAGTCTGAATGAGGACTGAGTTAATACTCCCTGCTGGGGTTGATTCAAAAGTTAAGACAAGGACGGGATTCTAAATTCCCCCTGCAGGCATGAACACTGTACCAATTAAGCTATTTAACACTGGGTGTCATTTATAGAGTCCAACCAGAGATAATAAACTCCCTCTCTGACTGACCCCAAGAAGAGACAGACCGCCTAATGCCACATGCATTAAAAGTGCAACCTGATCACTGTGACTCGTTCACATTCGCATGTTTCCAAGGAGATCGGTTTCCTGATTCATATTTTAAAAAATGTGCATGTGTTTTGTGTGGTTGTAGTATATGTTTCACAATCTGGTATTGTTTGCTGAAATTAGATGTTGGTCTTGATTACCAGGACCGCATGTGGACTTGAGATATGTTAAGAGATGGCTGGTTATTGTAAGGAGTATTCAGACCATGTTACACATTCAAACAGAAAAAAAAATCAGTTTTCTGTTAATGGCCGCATTTAAAGGATATTTTCACCACATCTGCGTATTTTGTTAAGGAATATAAATCATGGTGTTGAATATAATACGGTCCCCATTGGTATAACTGGAAAAGACTGCAGTTTTTCCGCAATGTTTGAACATGAGCGGAAGAAAAAATCCTGCTTGTCTTTAGTTAACCGTTTCAGCTGGTTTCACAGCTTGGACAGTCATGAGAATCTGACCATTAAAACAAGCTGTAATGTGTTATAGCGATGATGTCAGCTAATCTGGAAATTCCCTTTACTGTGTAAACTGGCAGAAAAAAATCTGTCCGCCTCTTTAAAAACACAGTGTATATTTTGTTGTTTTCTGAATGTGGCTTTGTGTCTATGGAACCACACAATTGCTTTGGATGCACACAAACATTTGAGTTTACCTTTAAAATTTATATCTCAAAGTTACAATATTCCACTCTCTCGCAGATAATTCCTTTTCGCTGCTAAAATTTAATAGAATTTTATACACAGACCACATACAGTTAATAGTCTATATTTATCTCCACAAAATAATCTCACAAGTGACTGATTTGTGAACAGCCAAACAATTAGTTGTAATTAATATCAACACTTCTGTAAAAGAACTGTCCTGACAGGACACTGCTATAGACACTTGTAAGAGGGCTGTTCAAAAGAGAAAGGGAGAAAAGAGTCCAGGCATGCAGTTTACTATGACACGTGAGTACTGCTGTGTGTACCGAGTGTTACGTTAATGAACCCTTATATTACCGGTTTTACACACTGATGTTTGTGCCATGTGAAAAAGAGCATCGTCCCTAAAGAGCACAGCGATCTGTGTCCAAGCCTCTTTGTGCCTCGGACAATGCAATATGTCAGTCGGCAGGGACCTCGCGGTTTCCTGCCCGCACGAGGAACTGTAGGGACGGCTGAAGTACACTTGTGTCAGGTTTTGAATTGATTGAGATTTAATGGCCATTTAGTGGCTGTGAAAAGCAGTGCGGTTTGGAGCTTGTCTCACGTGTCTTCTAGTGGGGAAAAAAGAAGCAGGGAGAGATGTTTCAGAGTAGCAGTTGCCACAACCATTGTCAATTTCAAAGAGCGATCTTTAAACCCTATCTCTCGAGCTTGAGTTGGACGGCCAAAAGACGATTCTGCATTTTTACTAGCAGGCCTCACAAGGCACTGTGTGTCTGAGGGTAATTAGCGGCACTTTATATCTGGGAAATCATAGACGGGAAAAACACACCTCACGGTTTTTATTTCCCGGCCAAACTGTCATATTGCTGAGCACTTTCATCCAGAGTTATGTCATACTGGGCTGGGCTTTTACTTCTTTTATCAAAGACTGCCCCTGTCTATTAAAATAAAAAGACCGGCATATTAAATTAAAAAGCAATTGAAGTCACATACGCCAAAGTAACTAAGAATTACCCGCCAGGGTGAGCGACCTCATTAGTCGTCAGAAACAGTCCAATTTTTTTCAAACGAAAAGTGTGCAATTAAAGAGAACATAGCGTATGTTAAGGCAGTTTCTCAGAGGAAACGACATTTCCACGTTTCCAGCTAAAAATCAGCGGGATCCAATGCGTCTCCAACCTCTCTGAAGCCCACTCTGTTCATCCACACTCCTGCCTGTGTGCCATTTTCCATCGACAAAGCTTCGACCTCCAGTCACAGCTGTGTCCCACAGAGCGCTGTTTCCTTTTTCTCATATTCTGAGAGAATTCACCAACCCCAGCGTCCCACACTGAACATCATTAGGCTTTTCCCCTGAGCACCTAAAGACCTTTTACACATCACAGATCAACTCTCAAACAATACAGCTCAAGGAATACTCATTTTGAATTCAGGTAGATGATACTGTGCACATTATTTGCAGCTTCCATGCCAAACAGCATGAGCTCTTTTGACCTTTTATGTCCTTAGAAGGCCACCGTAGACTGAACAGAGATTGTGTGGGATAGACCATAGCAGGCTTCTAAGGAGATTCTGGTTTGTTTGTACATTTTTGTTTGTTTTTGTTAAAACATACAGTATGCCGGGCCTACGCACTCCAACACTGGAAAATGTGGTTCCTGTCATAGTTGTGGGCATGCTAATGTCCCTAGCTTTGGGAGCATGCTTTGGGCGGATGCTAAAGTCCTTTGCTTTGGGCGGATGCTAAAGTCCCTAGCTTTGGGAGCATGCTAAAGTTCCTAGCTTTGGGAGCATGCTAAAGTTCATAGCTTTGGGAGCATGCTAAAGTCCATAGCTTTGGGACCATGCTAAAGTTCATAGCTTTGGGAGCATGCTAAAGTTCATAGCTTTGGGAGCATGCTAAAGTTCATAGCTTTGGGACCATGCTAAAGTCCCTAGCTTTGGGAGCATGCTAAAGTTCATAGCTTTGGGAGCATGCTAATGTCCCTAGCTTTGGGAGCATGCTGAAGTCCCATGATATGGGAGCATGCTAAAGTTCATAGCTTTGGGAGCATGCTAAAGTTCATAGCTTTGGGACCATGCTAAAGTTCCTAGCTTTGGGAGCATGCTAAAGTTCATAGCTTTGGGAGCATACTAAAGTTCATAGCTTTGGGAGCATGCTAAAGTTCATAGCTTTGGGCAGATGTTAAAGTCCCTAGCTTTGGGAGCATGCTAAAGTTCATAGCTTTGGGAGCATACTAAAGTTCATAGCTTTGGGAGCATGCTAAAGTTCATAGCTTTGGGAGCATGCTAAAGTTCATAGCTTTGGGAGCATGCTGAAGTCCCATGATTTGTGCACCTCAGTGTTTCATGGTTAAAAAAAACGGTTCAGTGTGTAAATTATTATCCATGATTAAACACCCAAAATTCAGCAAAATCTGAACGCATTTATAATGAAAATACAAATGAAAATGCAGTGTTTAAATAACGCTGAGTTACCGCTGGGTCTACACTGGCACCAGGTTGTGCCAACTCACTTTCTGATATGACACTGGACTTAGTGGCCCAGCGCACCTGGAAGTAGAGAT
The DNA here is from genome assembly GCA_029718625.1 of Synaphobranchus kaupii. Lineage (NCBI taxonomy): Eukaryota > Metazoa > Chordata > Actinopteri > Anguilliformes > Synaphobranchidae > Synaphobranchus > Synaphobranchus kaupii. The sequence goes on from CM056383.1 coordinate 16,848,414, forward strand.
GAGTCAGAAGATTCAAATATTCACATCAACACATCACATTTTTTTTGCAATCAGTGATTGGTACTTGCTTAGGCCTCCAATTTCAATAAACACTGCAGCGAAGAAGCATCTGTTTTAGGTTTTGTTGTGAGAAACACTGTTCACAGATACAGCAGACATGGTGCAGTTTTAACAATTCTGCTTGTAAGCTGATTGCCAAAATTAAAACCATTGATTTAATTTTAAAAAGCCAGACTTAAAAAAAAAAGTAAGATTTGGAGCAACACTTTGATGCCAATCACATGTGATTTCATTGCTGCCAGCTTGAATGAACAAGTAATTGAATAAATGAAAGTATTAAATCCTGTGCAAAAAAGGATTTTCCACAGCTCTATTGTAGTATAGAGAAGAGGTATGCCATTCCCTTAGTCCGCAGTCTACTGAAACTGCAGCAGGTAGTGACTCCACCTCACCCCAATATCATCGTAACCATTATAAACCCGTCACTGGACTCCACATCTCCACACACAAAGTCTGGCTCTTCTCCAGCTTCTCAACACGTCCTTGAGTACGAGGGGTCTGAATACTGTGGTCAGCATAAGGCTCAGCAGACGCTGCTTGGCTCTTCTTCCTCTTCCCAAAAAAAGGAACTGGTGGGGATTTCATTAACAGTTTTGTATTTCGGGGGAAAAAGCTCACTCAGACATGAATTGATAAGATCGTCCAGTGGGTCGTTGCGTCTAACGCGAGACTGCTGGTGCTAATATAACTCATTATGTAAACGGGTTGCTATGGCAAAAGGAGGCGTAATTAATTATGCTAATTACGCGTCCTGCGAACGGGCATCAGAGATGACAGGTTTAGAGGGAGAGAGAAAGAGAGGGAGAATGAGAGAGAGAGGCTGCACGTGAAAATGGGTTGAGGGAAGCCTGTTAGAGCGGCGTGGACTTCACAAAAAAACTTTGGCGAGCTTTTGAACAAGCATTAATCCGGCCATTTTTCACCTTTGTGTAAACTACATTACTCACTCCGCTTGGCTGTGAGATAAGGATGGATATCACACTGATGTAATCCCACCATCCCTGCAAATAAAATACATCTGCTTGAGTTCAAATATGTACTGTGCTCTTCATAAGCAGGGTGTGTCTTTAAACAATGGTTTATTTTTCTCTGCTCTGCATACAGCGAGGAGGGCACCAAATAAAGCTGTAAGAATTTATATAACTTGAGGATACTGTAGCTTGTCTATTTAAGGCACTCATTTGTAATCATTGTCAGGTGACAAAAAAATGTATGCTTAAATCACATCTACTTAGTAGGCTAGTTGCAGTACTGTAAATCCAAATCACCGTCCTTATAAACATTTCTTCAAATAAGAAAAGAAATACATTTACTTTTAAGAATATGGGCAAATCAGTATAGTTCTGTGTGTTCCTGGAAGATGTGCAACAGAGAGATGCTAAAAAGATCCTGATGCTAATGTGCCTTAACTGTGCAATGGCATTCCCTGTTTCTCCCAATCACTCCAGGAGACAGACAGGGGCTGAACAACGGCATTCCCTGTTTCTCCCAGTTACTCCGGGAGACAGACAGGGGCCTCCTTTTGCCAGGCTCTGCTCCCACCCATGCCAGTAAAGGGAGAGAGAATTAAACGGATGAAATCACGTACACAGTTTACACACTGGTTAATACGAGTCATCAGCAGTCCACCTCCACACGGCCTGGCTTGCGCTGCTGTGCTTTAGACAGTGATTTAGCGGGTCAGAGAGGGGTCAGCCTCAGAGTTTGCTGAGGACAAAGCTCTAATTTATTTCATTTCCTAATCTAAAATAAACACAGAAGGAAAATGGTGGTGGGTGAGGACACAGGCACGTGGGAGAGGGGGGTTCACTGTTTTATCTGTCAGTGGTTACAGATATCCAGCTCAATTATTTGGCTTGAGACTGACCACACATGGCTCAACAGTAACCTGGTCTCTCTCTCTCTTCAAACATACACACACACACACACACTTTTGTACATGGCTGGGAGACGTCAAATTGTGGAATATTAGTCTTAGAACAGCTAGCCTAACCTCCAGGTTGTTCTTCTCTGCTGTGTGGAGACTACTCTACTGAGACACAGGAGAGGAGGTGCTTGACTGTGATCTTCAGGCACATTCAGGTGGAATCACTCGGCCCTCAGCCTGTGGAGCTGAGTGGTTATATACTGTATGGAACCAAAAGAATATTGAACTCAATCAAAAGAATCAAAAGCACAGATGCCTGAAGAGGCCTGGCCCTTTAAGTATGTAGTATCAGAAACTCTGTTGTTTCTGAATAGTGAATAGTGTCAGATAATTAAACACACATTTTTTCAAGGTTTGTTTTTTACAAAATATTCAAAACTTTTTTTCCAAAATCAAAGCAGTCGGCGGGAAACACGGAAGCATCGCCCGACGGGATTCAGATATTTGAGATTAATTTCAGATTCAGTCGCTGAATTTGTGAGGAAACCCGAGGACTGAAAACTTTGTAAGCCGTCACCCATCTGTCACCTCCTCTCCCCCCCCACCCACCCCACCATGACCCGTGCCCCCCGGAGCGCCGTAGAGACCGGCACTGCCGCTCTCGCCCGCACGCGACGTGTTCCTCATCACGCGTGTGCATAGAGACGCTGCCAGGCCACAGGCTCCTCACTGACAGACAGGAGGAACAATGTAACATGTGGTACTTAAGAAGCCATGTGTTAGTCTTTAGCAATCAGACGCCTCTCCCCCCACCCTTCCCCCAAAACACACAGCACGACCCTCAGCTTCACTCTGAGTTTTTTTGGGGTGCTGTCAGAAACGGGCAGGAGCTTCAGTTGAGACTCCTCCCACCTCAAAGAGCAGGATGAGGATCAGGCATGACTGCACCTACCCACAGGGGGTTGTAGTACCGCCTGTACCCATGTGAACTGCCTTACCGCTAGGGATGTGCATGCCAGGTTAAAATCCCAGTCTAATAGCTAATGCCTTGCTAAGGATGAATATTTGAATATTCGACGCACTTTCAACTACGCTAACAATGTTAAAAGTAATTTATGGTAACAGATAAAAATGAAATACATCAAATTGCTACGCAGCATTGAGGAGCTATTCAAACAGGACACGTGCAGAATTATTCGAATATTAGTCGTCCCGGCTTCCAGATAAGCTCAGCCGCCGTTGGGCAGTTTTGTTTTCATAGCCTGGAATGTGTGGTGAGTGACACGCGACAATGACAACCCTGAACAGAGCTCACTCTGGATACGCCACCACAGCTCTGCTTGCTGCTCAGGACAGGAGCTTAATTAAGGAGTTAACTTGGTGCTAAATGGGGTGGGGGGGGGGCGTGCTTTCATCTGTAATTTACTGAAGTGGGGCTCACCCCACATTATTTTGTGTGTGTTTCTGTGGGGGACCCGTCGCCTCACACCCCGGGTCGGACCTCCCCGGCTTCACACGGGCGCGATACGCCGGGGCCTCCCCATTATCACAGTCACAGTTGCACATCACAAGGAGGAAGACGGCCGACGCCACGCCCACTCACATAATGAACTGCTAACTGCAGCGCAGGTGACAGTTGAAAGCGGGGTAGTAGAAACAAAGCCCCCAAATGGAGACGGTGTAAAGGGATCTCCAAATGAGGGACAGGAAAGGACTACAACTTTCTAACTGTGCTTCTGTAGTGAGTGGGACCTGCCATTATTACCGTACTCCGTAGTGTAAAAAAAACCTCTGTACTGGAGCGCAGGACTGCTTTACTCATGTGGAAAGACACCCGCCAATCAAGCCAACTGGCACTTTAATCAGAGCACAAAAGCAGGAGATATGAATGTGAAAGACTCAGCCAGACAGTTTACAGGCAGGAAGTGATGTAATAAAAGAGAAGAAAACTGTAAACTGAACCAGAGGCAAAACTGAATAAAAGATACAGGGAGGTGCACAGAAAGCAAGATTCTGCAGCCACCTTCCAACACACACATTTCAGCGCCCTGAGCGATGCTTTAACATTTAACACAACTGTCCATATACATAACTCCAGATGAAGCAGTGGGACGTGTTCAAAAATGTATTTTGCACTAAAGTGCATGTTTAAAATGCTCTTCCAGTATGCAACGACTGACAGAAGTGCGAACCTTCTCTCGTCTTCATCTTTGGATGAACCAGGAGCGCTTTTGGACAGCGCGCTGGCCTACAGACCGGCCCCTTCGCTCAGAGATCTAAAACCAGCTGTGTGTTAGTAACGCTCTCCAACCAGAAACGCTATAAACCAGCTCTTACCAAATGGCACTAGGAACAACCAAATGGCATCAATGGAAATTCATTCCTGTGTGTGGTGTGAAGGCAGCAGCTGTTTTTCACACACTTTCACAGAAGTGGCCCTTCCTGAACCCAGGTCCACCTCCAGGAACAGCACAGGGGAACCGCCACTTGCCTGTTTCACCCACCAAAGCTGCCTTTAAAACTACTGAAACGTGTAAACTGAAGAGCCGAAATGACTACGGTACGGCTACGTAACCTTACTTACATTTCTGACTGATGTTTCCTTGCTGCCATGCAGAAATTCCAGTAAATTCCATTAGCAGCCTAGACTGAGAAAAATAAATTTGAGTGTAGGTGGGTGGGTGGTGTATGTGTGACATAGTGGTGACTGAGCTGATATTTTCCCTTCACTGTAAAGTCCTTTGAGATGATTATTATTATAATTATTATTATTTTTTATTATTGTGGGTTATCGTATTACTCTGGGTTGGAGTGAAGTCCAAGGGTCTCCTGAGGAGGCGAGTTTTGGCGTACGTCGGCAGTAATTACTCTGCGGCCTGATTCAGAGAGACAGGGTAAATCCTACCGCCAGCGTGCTCTTTCCTGCGCTCCGCTGAGGGCTGTGAACTCAACATCTGTTTGACATCGCCGGGGCCCAGAGGAGCTCACCCACAGGATATTACATTTACAGGCAGGGGGTGCGATCCTACCCACAGGGCCCTGCTCTCCGCCCCCCACCCCCTCCCACAGGCCCCCCGCTCCCCACAGGCCCGGCCTTGAGGAAGAACACCTTGGGGGCGCTCCTGTCCCGTCCGTCCATCCGTTCAGATCTTCTTCCCGAGCCCGGCTCCGTGGCTAAGTCTGCGAACGCATGACTCGAGCGTGTGACTGTCTCTTTGCAGACGTTTTCCACGCCCATGACAAACTGTTGACTAACGTGAGACTAATCGTTTTTTTTTTTTTTTTTCGTCCAGAAACTGAATTCCTTCAGAAACTTGAGGCCCCTCGAAAGCCAGCATCACAGGAGGGATGTTTTTTTATGGGAAAGCTGATTCACGCCTGAGACACATTCAGACTCTTGTCTGTCTACGTCTCAACTTGTTGTCTGCCAGAACCCCCGTGTAACTCGAGTCATGTACACAGGAGGTGTTCGGGTTCCAGGAAATCCAACCACCTTTGTATTTAAATTCATTAAGGAAGCTTTGTTGAACCCAGGATACCTTCATGGGTTTTGTGTTTAATCAGGCGCTAGCCAACTTTGAAAACAATGCCCTGAACACATTCCCAAGCCTTAACAGCAGGTTCTTCTCCCGTTCATTTAGAAATACAAAGAAATACAAACTCTAATCACAGACTTTCAGAAGTATCACAATGGCTGCAGTAAAAGTGAAGGTTTATTTAATTTAGAGTTTTATACAAGAAAGAGACACATTTCCAAAGAAAATATGAGCCCTTTTATGGTACTCAGATGTACCAGATTTCCATGTTTAAAGTTTTTTAAAGCAACATATGGCGAAATTTAAGGGAATGGTGTTAAATCAAAAGACCGGGTTAGTTTTATTCAGTTATTATTTTTCCATTAAAAATGCTAAATTGTGCGACATGTTCTTTGGCAGGGGGAGTTTAACCTCAACCTAAACTAAAAGAAGATGTATCATTAAATGTACTTACATTTTAGTTTAATGGGGGCCAAACTATGTCGGGATTTTTTAAAGAGTAGTAGAAGCAGAGGAATCTACTTTGCGTGCGCCATGCAATTTCACAATGTGACCTTTCAGTGCTCACTCAAAGTAATTTGTTCGTATGACAGGTAGCGGTGTAATTACACACAGAGTGGGATGTTTTAGCTTGTGACGAGCTCTTCTGCTCTCTGTAACAGCAGAGAGCACCTGGACTGCCAAGGCATTCATTCCTTAGATAGAGAGGAGGGAAGCCCCCATTTTCGCAACGCCGCCTGGATCTCCGGCTCCGCAGCCCATAACTACACGGGCTTGTTTATTTTCAAAGCAGAAGCGCTGTGCGTTTTGAGCTTCCCGCAAGCTTTTGCTGTTTTCCCCAAAGCACGCCGAAGAAGGATGATGTGATACTTTTGTCATAGCCATGACAGTGATGTATGGTTTCAAAGTTTCGTCCTTGGGAATGAATAAAAATTCATGAATTAATTAATATAGCGGTAAGTGAAAAGAGGATTATATGAAAGGTTTTTCACTGTGTTCCTAAAAAGTCAAGAGGAAATCCACATTGGTCTAGCCACAGCGGTTAAACCTGGCCTTGCCGAAAAAACCAGCTGCATTTTGTCTGAATTAACTGGCTTTTTTTTAAACTTTTTTTTTACACAGGAAATGGGTTGGACTTTGGGTAGGCCGTATAACGGCGCTCAGTCGCTGCAGTCCGTCTGTGGGGGGAATGGGACGAGGAATATCTTACACCCGGCAGCTGTCCACCTGTAAATGAAATAGCGGTGACCTTAGAATCCCCCCAAGTGGGGCCTGAGTAATAGCTCTTAAACCGAGCCTTTCCTCCTAGGCCACAGAAAACCTCTGCACAGTAAATGTATGAAAGCGCCTGACAAGCTCACCCATTTGCTGGGTTATCTATGATCTGGGTTTATAAGAGGCTGTTTCCTGTGCAAATGAGCCTTCTTGGAGAACAGTAAAAGCACAATGTTTAAACGTTTAAGTTGGGTGTTCACTTTTTCCTATGGGTCCAGGGAACTCGAGTAAGGCTCTATAAATACTCTTACCTTTTATATATATTTTGCGTGTAAGACTATTTCTTAAGCATAACGAAAATACAGGGTTTTTTTTTTTTTTGTTATCCCCAGGCTTTCGCTTTTCACAGACATTTGCGGAAATTGAGGCGAAGCATGTTTCTGTGGACGTATGTGCACTGTAAAACAAGAGACTCTGCTGGTCCAGTATAGCTGGTGAAAAACACTCAGAGGGACATAATTTAAGGGCCGCAGGTCGAGGAGGGCCCCAGCTTTATCTCCAGCTCATCGCCCCAACTAAATCCAGCATATTCAGCGGCTTCCTGGACTGTATAGGGTCTTCATTGTGACCCAGTCATGTGTTGAGGTTGGGTTTGGTAATTGTTGCTGTTTCCAGCCACTCCTAAAAGAATGTTCCATTCCCCTTTACCCCGAAAGACAGAGTTCCTTTCACCCAAAGGCTTGAAGGCCGCTGGGCACCCCGGTGGCTGTGGTGACAGCAAATGACTAAAGGACTGGAGCGTATCATATTTTCAAAAGCGAACCAATTGCTATTACCATTTTTGTAGACCATTTCCTGCCTTGGTCTGAAGATCCTACAAACCACAAAAAAATACAGCAGCCAGGATATTGATCGGAGATGGTAATTTCAGTAAACGTACATCAATGTTGAAATAAACAGAAGCTTGAAATGCATTTCCTGTAAATCAGGCCATTCTGGGAAGAAATGACAACGAAAAATCGGGTTAGAGGGGCGGATGAAATGAAATACGACAAATCTCCACAGACGGTCATTGTCCCAAACAGCTAAAGTCCTGACTCAGGAATACGGTTTCAGAGAAGGAATAAAATAACTGTGGAAAGACTGCGGGACACCACAACATTTGCAGTCTGTTCCCTTTTTTTTTGTATAATTAACGACTTCTTTTTTTACGGGGAGCGAGCCTAAATCATTTTTACCTGTATCCTGTCGATGGCGCGGGCGTGTTAGCTCACCTCAGCCACGGCATCCAAACGTTTGATATGTGAGCCACTATTAAAAAAAATAATAAAAAGACACGGTGTTTGAAGTTCTGTGTTACTGCACAGAGGCAGTAACACAGAACTTGAGATCATTACCTCTTTTTTTTTGGGAGTGGGTGGTTGGGGGGAATCATACCTGCATCAAACTACACAAGCTGATCTAGAGCCAGCAGCACTGGGAGAGGCTATGGCCTGTGATATCTGTTTGCATTCCTCTCTACCCCGGTGAAAGGAGAGCTGGTGAAAGGTAGTTCCGGGGGGGGGGGGGGGGGGGGGGGGCGGTGTCACGCTCATAGTGGAACAGGGTGCTAAAACAAACACACGCCGATTTCAATACAATGGGGGGGTGGTGGAATTGGGGCCGTTTCAGGAACTGTTGTCCTTGTTGATGAACTTTCTCAGGGGCTCGCTCCGTGTGGCGGGGTGTCGCAGCGATTCCTCGTGCGCGCACGCCGAAAAGCAACAATGGCTTGCAGGGGGAGTGGCTGTGATCAGAGGGAAGTGTTTGTTATCGTGTCGCAGCCGCCCGACATATGGGCCTCGTCGCGTCCGTTCATGGTGACTGCCCTCGTCCCTCTACTGCTCCGAAACGGGTTCCAGCAGTCCTGCCTTTCCCCCCTGCAGATCACAAGCTTTTATAAGCGTGAAATAAGGAGCCAGTGCATTTGTCTCTGTACAGACCTGGGGCCTTCTCCTGCGTTACTGACTGATTGACAAACTGACTGATTTATAGTTACACATAACGGTCCCTGTAATTTGATATTGAACGATAAATGCGTACATACCATGGTAGAACAGACGTAAAATTATTATTGTAATTCTCCCCTTCTACCGTTTATGTATCATATTTTTATTACATATTAATCTTAAAACGATTTCTGTAGGATAGCACCTCTCTGTGTCAGGTCAAAAAGCCCTGAATGACCAACTGTGACTTCAGCGGTGTAGTTAAACTAGAGATTTAACAGTCAAACGCATTAGCTTGACTGATCTTCAATAATGAGCTCACAAATACGCCAGGGAATTGGACGGAGGGGTGGGAGCATTCCTGAATGACACGACATTCATTTGCCGCATCTATCACCTTCAAAGAGAAAAAGCTCTCACACCTGTTCCACCTCCTCAAAGTGATCACGGCAATAAAGAAAACACACAAAGCTGTCCGTCACGCATTCGGTCCACGCATGTGACTTCGCTGGAAAAGGCCCAGAGCGAAGGCTGTAACAAACTCATCGTCTCTTCCTGTCTCATGCCGCGCTCATGACCAAATGCAAGAAAAATGCAATAGTTTCCCTTCAGACACAAAACGGCAAAAGAGCAGCAGTTTGGGATTAAAAAGAGTCATTTTAGGTTAGGGGATGTTTAGATGCATGTAAAGAAACTCAAGGGGAAAACTTAATGCATGGGAAAAAGGTGCAGTTAGAGCATCTGACTCCAATTTTGCGGAGCGTAATTGCTTAGCTCTCCTTGCGGAGGGAGAAACGGGAAGAACAGAGGGAAGAATGAGCGCTTGAAAAGAAAGGATTTTCTTTTCTGCCTCGTTCATGTCTGTGCGCTGATCAGATTTTTATCATTAAAATTGAATTTGGTTGTCTGCAGTCAGGCTGTCATGTCAGCCCGCTCTGGGCAAGTCTGTAGGTGTGTGTGTGTGTGTACGCGCGATGTGCGTATGTGTAATTTACTACGCCGCGCAGAGACGAGCAATGCATGTCTTTCCATTGGCATCTGAATCAAATGCAGCTTGTGTAAACATAGTCAGAACTTAATTGATGGGTTTACTTGGATTATCTGATGTCGAAATAATTCTGGGGACTGGCTTCAAAACATAAAGAAAAGAAACTAAGTGAGTCAGATGAAGTGCTCGGTAAAGAGGAGGGAGAACCACAAAGTGTGAGGGGGGTAGAACTTCAATTCCTTTAATAGCTGCCAGACTCTCCGTTTTTTTTAATTCTCTGCCCCTCATCTCTTAACTTAAAAACAGTAAAGAACAATCCAACGGCCTCCTACACCTGGTCAGACTTTTCTGAGCTTTTATCAACACTTAGTCGTGCTATCTACATGATGCAAGCTGACACTTACAGGGATATCATGTATTATGTGCTTTGGTATTTATTTCAGTACTTTTTCAAACAGCTTTTCTTTCGTGTTTTACTGCACAGTGCTGAGAAAATGAGTTATTTGCTGGCAGTGTTGTGGCAATGTAGCAAACAGCTAGGTTTCTAACCCCAAGGAGGCAGTTGTGTCGTTAAGAAGACTGAGATTAGCCTGAACTGCCAGGGTAAGCTACAGAACAATAAGATGGAGGACTGAGAGATGTGAACAGCACCTCTGAGGCAGTCTGATGAGTAAATTAGTAAGAAGAAGAAAAAAGGAAGGATTTCACTGCAGTGTAGACTGATGGCGTTCTGAAGTCCCCCCCCCCCCCCCCCCCCTCTCTGGAGAGAGCCCCACGTTGCTCAGACTGTGACTGTGAATAGAGAGAGCTGTCATAACTGGCAGCGCGGTCCGGGCCACGGCTCAAGAGGACCCCTCGCGCGCTCGGCCAATCCCGGCCTTTCTGCAGGTCTCAGTCACGGATGCATTTCCGCTGGGGGGCTGGGAGGGCGAATTAGGAAGGGGTTTGGGGGTAGGATTATCCCCAGTTGTGCCCCCCCCCCCCCCTCTCCCTCATCTTCCTACCCCCCCCCACCTTTTGTCATGTGGTGGGTGGGGGGGGGGGGGGTTTGATATCTATTCTCGCGATGCGCTTGGCAGCCCTGCTGGCCAGAGGGAGTGAAGGGCCCTCTTGTTGCTCGTTTGCGTTTGCCGCCATCTGTCTGTTGGGTTCCTGACACCTGTACCGGCCCATCAGGGCTTGGCCCCCCTGTCATTGGTGGGGTGGGGGGGGTCGGGTGGCTACTGCTCAAATGGGAAGGGGTGTGATAGAGGGGGGGCAGCGTGTTATGGGAAGGGGTGTGATAGAGGGGGGCAGCGTGTTGTAAAAAATTGGGGTATTCCATCCCAAGTACACACTTTCCTTCCCTCTCTCTCAGTACCGCAGGCTCGCCTTGCTAGTGCAAGATCTTTGACCTCGCATTCGACGATTTCCTGCTCTTTACAGGCAAATATAGCTATTAGTACCTTGATTTTTTTTTCACCCACAAATGACCATGTTGTTTGAATAAATTATTCAATGCACTTTTATTGAATTATTCACTGGCTATGAGCTGGGGAGGGGAGGAGGGCACCGCATTAGAACTAACAAGCCACTGCAGTAGGACGACATTAATAAAACACTGCTGCTTCCTCTTGAGTTGTGTGTTTAATCAGACTTGGTTCTGCATATTATTGTAATAACAACATGGCAAAGAAACAGAAAAAACAATATCCGGGCACCGGCCCGTGTACCAAAGTCTTGAATAATGACGGAGAAAGAACACATGGCTCACGCTTAAAAAGAAATATGTTTTTCGCGTCGACATAACAGATGCGCTTCTCTTGAAATAGGACGTCAGTCAAAGTGAATTCAGGGCTAAGTTGCATGGTGCAATAGCAGGGTGTTTCAGTGCCCTAGTGCTAGGCCAGTACTGGGGGGTGGGGTTCGGTGCCCTGGTGGGGGGGGGGGGGGGGGGGGGGCAGTTCCTGGTGCTGAACAAAGGCCTTGGGGGGGGGGGGGGGGGGTCGTACATGACAGAACCGGGAAATGTGCTGAAGTTTTCAATAAAGACGGTGAACGAGGTGCCCATGACAGAAGGGGGGGGGGGGGGGGGGGGTGTTTCGGGGTGTGGACTTCAGTTTTGGCGGAGGAAAACAGAAACAGATGCCTTCTACCCCTGTTAGCAACTCTCTGCTAATCGGCTTACCTTGGCAGAGAGACGGGCGGAGGGCACTGCTGCAAGTCCACAGCTCGACAGACTGAGCAACAGAGGACGGCTGCACGGAACCACGACTGATCATTTCTTACTTTACACACCGTGGGCTGTCTGACCTCGTCTGACAACCCCGCTTACTGAAAAAAATAGTGAGCATGAAGCTTTTATTTTTTTTATTATTAGTTTTAATAATGCTTTAATAATGAGGAAGTCTTACAACTGAATCTCAGACAGCTCAGCACATATTCTTTTGAATATGGGAAATATATGTATCAACTTAAGTCACCCTTATTAATGACCATCAATGTGTGAATTATCTTTACACTTCAGAACTCCAGTTCACCATAAGGCAGAAACAGCTATCGGAGACTTGGACTATACACAACAACAGATCATTATAAATGTCAATGTGTATGTAATTGACATCCACGTGCAATATATCATTGAAATTAGGCGTGCTACTCAGTATCTGCAAAGGAAAACAAACGTTATCCTGAAATGAAGCCCCGCAGACTTGGGTTTTTGGCTCATATTTAAAGACGCCTTTCCCCTGCTCTTATGGGTGAGGCCTCGGTTGTTACCGCTACGTTCAGTTCAGCTGCTGGCGTGCGCTGTGCTTGGCGCTCTCTCCAGACACAGGTGCACCACGAATTAGGGAGGGGTCCAACACACGTGCTGGGAGGGGTCCAACACACACTTTTAAAATCCAACTGAACGCGGCTACAAATTGGATTGTTAGATTTTTGGAGGAATATGTCGGTGTTTATCTTCTTTCTTTATGCTCTCAACCATCACAACAATAAAGCACGTGGAGACCTACTTAGTGTCCGAGTCCAACATCTATAAAAGTATTTAAATGTTGTAAGCGTTTCAATTTAAGGCTTAAGCACAACCTGCCAACAGCTGTAAGACAGGTGTAGGGTGTTAACCTATTAGGTTAACACCCACACCTGTCTTAATTAAATTCATTTGAAGAATATTCAGGCCAGAAAGTGTTGACTATGGTGTTAGTAAAGGTATTTATAATGCAACAAGCAAGTGTGGAAAGTCCTGTGATCTCAAAATATGTTCTAGTACAATTAGTGCACCCCATAAAATAGTACATAACAAACAAATAAAAACAAACGGACACAAATCTTGCAAAATAAAACACACTTGCTGAAAAGTAAATGTCTCAGTAAATGTTTTAAAAAATGTCAAATATACTCTTTACTTCCCCAAGTGAAAAGGTACCTTTAAAAAGCTTGTATTTACTTTGAAGATGTGACCAAAGGTTCAAACACTTAGGAAAAAGAAAATAAAGCTTACTGTGTAAGCTCTTTAAGGGTGTCAGCAGCATGCCAGCAGAGGGTACAAGCCAAACATTATCTTGGCGTGAAAACTCCTCCGTGCGTTTGCAACACTTTAAATTTCAGGTTTTATTTTTCTTTTCAGGTTAGACAATGAAAAACGCAGTTCGGCGCAAACAGAAGCGATAAAAAGCCTAGGGGGAAGCCCAGCTCGGCGTTACAGGCGAGGCTAAGCGCCCGCCGAAAAGCAAACCCTTCCTGTGTCTCTGGGATCACCGCATGAAAGGGCCCGGAATGAGGCTCTTTCAGCCCCAAACCGCCGCGTGTTTGCTCTGCGCTGAGGATAATCTCGTAGGTTCCACAAAGCAAAACAAGCGGCGCGCTGCCAAGCCATCTTCCATTTACACAAGCGTTTGAACATCCTAACGGGGCAGGAGCGAGCGAGGCGGGGCCTCCTCGTAACTGGGCCCGAATTCAGCCCAATCACACTGAGGGTTCTCCTTCACGCTGAAAAGCACATCTAAGTATTGGGCATCGAAGGAAAAAAGCCTTACAACACATCAGGTGTTGAAGGAAGAACCTTACAACGTATGAATCTGTTGTTCACAGTTAATAGGAAGTTGACACGTGTGAGTGAATTCTACTAGTATTGTGGTTGACGCATTATAAAAGCAGTCAGAGAGATTCAAGCACCGCAAATACTTTTACGGCCATATGTGTGTTTCTGCTGTCAGATGTCTTTAGTTTTAGTTTTAGTCTATATTTTTCAGTATTTTATCGCTTTCCTTTTGCTGCACAGAATATTTTTTGTCAGCATCCTAGGTGTTAGGTCTCAGAGCTGTTCATTCTGCTGTATACCTGTGGCTCTGTAGCCACAGGTATAGAAGGTATAGAATGAGGCAGTGGCTTCCCAGGTATCTGACCCAGTTTAGGACAGGTTCACTTATTAAGATTAGCATAATTATGTTTTTTAAGATATATGAATTAGCCAGTTTGTCCGGGATGTTACAAATGTTTCATTGTATCTGGGTTGAATAGCTTTGCGGAACAATGTTGCATACCTCCACTTGATCTAATTACCTGAATTAATGCCATTATCAGTCAGAGAGGTCGAGGTGCTTGGCTGTAAATTTTACCTCATTCATTTTCTCTTTTCAGGACCCTGCCTTACTTTATCAGGTGTTATGATAATGACCGCGTGCTAGGGAGTGCTCCCTCTGTTGGAAGCGAGATGCATTACAGTTTTTCAGTTTTGATCTGTGGTTGGAGGAATCTCTGTAGACAGAGGCACTTGATGCAAGTGCCGTTTGCCTGTGACTGCAGTGTGCATTATGAATAAACCCTTGAGTTTGTTTCCTTTCAGTCTGTGTGACTCATCATTTTCCTCCTCTCATCTCAAGCAAGTCTAGAAACGTTAATTTATTAGCAGATACTACATTATATAATATAACATTTAATTCAGTTAATGTAATTTTAATATAATTTCACTCTTTCTCTCTCTCTGAAACACACACTCCATCTCCCTCTCACACACACTCATACACGCAGGTCTCTCTCGCGCTCTCTCTCTCTCACACACGCACACACACACCTATTCACTCTCTTTCTTTGTGTTTTCCAGGTCTTCTGTCCCCCGCTCATCGCCGTTCGCCATGGAGATGACGACCCCGACTGCCACGGAGAAGAAGGAGTGCAAGATGTCCAGCTCAGAAGGGCCCAGTTTCTCCGACCTCCCCAAGAAGCCCTCGCCGTCCGCTGTGGCAAGAGGTGAGCGCCCCTTTACGCATGTACCCACCTGTATCAGCCCTGCTAGCACCCATCAGCATCATTACCATGTAAAGCGCAGGTGGGGAACTCTGCTCCCGGAGAGCCAGTGTGTATGGAGGTGTACCCTGTCAATTACCCCGTCTCAGCTTCAACAGATCACTGTAAAACATTTCAGGTAGGGATACATTGAGGCCTTCAGGTGTCACTGACGAGCTTATCAATGAACATACCGTAACTGTCAGATCACATATATGAGTGGTGATATTACTTAAGAACACAAGTTGGAATTAGGTCTTTGAGCGGATACATCCCTCCTTGCTCACGTATCTGAGCTCATGTTTTCCGGAAAAGGTCACATTTGCATGAACTCTCAAGGAAAGTTTCGTTCAGGTCGATTCGCGGCTTGCGGACCAACGTGACTTGACCGGGACGGGGTTTGCAAAGATTCGGCAAGTTCTGCCGAGCGCCTCTACACATAACTCTCCCACTGCCTGTTACGTGCACACATCGGCCGCTGACTGGCACGGGGGGAGGGACTGATACAGTGATGTCACCTTGGCTACGGGTGCCCGGTTTCCAACGCTAGGGTAGCTGCCACTCCGCCGACACGCACCGCAGGAGCTGCGGCTTACCGCGCTGAAGAAAGAACCGGCACATGAAATATACATTGAAAAGATAAAAGAGCGGCCTGGGAGAAGATGCCCCCGGTTATAATCAGCCTCCGATAAGCCAGTCCCAAAGTGTCCTCTGCCCCCGTCCGAGGTGACTTACAGTACAGATCTGACGGGAATGGTAATGTAACTTTGCCCTGCTCCTAGCGCATTAATTTGAAGGCGGCGCCGTCTAACGGTGACCGTACAGCAGGGGCGGCGGGTCGCCATTAGGAGCGGACGCTCGCGGCGGCGGCGAGCACGCGGGTGTTTAATGCTTTTTAAATGCATGTTTGTGCTGATATTAATGAGGAGTAGCGTGGCACCAGTGTGTGTGTCCAGCACAGGGCGGAAAGGGAGCGAGCGAGCGAGCGAGCGAGAGAGCAAGGAGGAGAGAGAGAGAGAGAGAGAGAGACTGCATGTTTTTTAAAGATGTCAGTGAATGTGTGATGAAAGTCTGGCATAATGAGGTTGAAAGACCTTGTTCTTACCTCTAGAGTATAAAAGTAATGAATTACTTAAAATGGCTGGTAGAGCAGTGGACGACGCGGTCCTTCAGAGATTGACAAAGATGGCGATTGAAGGCTACCTTTGAAATGGTAATGGGACGTATCATATTGTGGAATCTTTAGTGTCTAATGAAGGGCTTGGTGGCCTGCCATCGTAAAGCAATAATCATTAATTGTTAAAGAATTGGGTGAGAAATAGGACAGCTCCCCTATTGGCAACAGAACAAAAGTGTGGCTAAAAAGTTTCTTTGCGTTTTTCAGCCAAAACACCCTCCTTTGTGTACCATGCTCTTATTAGAGAGATGAACAGTAGTAATGCCCCTCAGACTGAAGGAAAGACCCTGGGCATGTAGGCTTTGCACAGAACCACGATCAACTCCAGCTCTCCAGCTTGTGTGTGGCATTGTTCTGCTGTTAGAAAGCATGGTTTGCACATGGATTTTCAACCTTACTGTGCCTACATCTTGTTCAAAGGGTCTCTGTCCAGTTTGACTGTACATTCCTTGTAGGTACACAGTTCTGCTTCGTGTAAGATCCACTAACTCAGTGTGGCTTGGTAAGGTGTGACTGCGGATATCACAGTGATGGCGTGAGTAGGTTTTACACATTCAGAGTACATTTGTGCTGACGTCAGTACGCAGATTGCACTCTAGTAGATCGTCTTTGACATGACACCAAGGCACGTGTGTTCAGCAAAGGTACAGAAAGGGAGGGAGGTAGGGAAGGAGAAAGAGCGAGAGAGAGAGAGAGAGAGAGAGAGAGAGCAAGGGAGAGAAAGAGCAAGAGAGAGAGAGAGAGAGTGAATGCATGTTTTTTAAAGATGTCAGTGAATGGGTGATGAAAGTCTGGCATAATGAGATTGAAAGACCTTGTTCTTACCTCTAGAGTAATGAATTACTTAAAATGGCTGGTAGAGCAGTGGACGACACGGTCCTTCGGAGATTGACAAAGATGGCGATTGAAGGCTACCTTTGAAATGGTAATGGGACGTATCATATCGTGGCATCTTTAGTGTTTAATGAAGGGCTTGGTGGCCTGCCATCGTAAAGTAATAATCATTAATCGTTAAGGAAATAGGACATTTGCATCCACGCTGGCTATTTTACGGAAAACTTTTCGTAATTAAGATTCTGTGTGTCCTCTTTCATGGCACTGCAATTAGTATGCACATTATAGCCGTGGTACTCCAAGTGAATATGTAAGTAGAGCAATCATCGCACTTCTATAGCATGCTGTGAGATAGCAGTATAATCTAAGCCTTCTCTTCCAGCTGATATGCATGTTTCCTTATGTTTCCTTAAATGGAGTTTATAGTGAAAGAAAAAACTTTGTTTCCAAGACTGGCAAACCATAAATAACTTAGTTTAAAAATAAACATTTCATCTCAGGGTGTCTAAGAATGTGCTGAAGCATCGTCTTCACCTGATGGTTTAGATTTACTTTCTTTTTTTAATCAACATTTTAAGCTTGCTGATTCTGTTGGTGTTGTTGACGTCACTTGAACTTCTCAAGATAAAAAACCAGTTGCCTCAGGCAAAGAGAGGTCATGTGAAAGAGGAAGAATGCCCTTCTGGAGCCATTCAGGAGAGTCGGTTATGTAAAGTAGTCAATGATTTAAATTCTATTGGTCAATGAAAATCACATTGGCCAGTGAGATCATTACTTTCATGCAGTGGTTCCCATCCACAGTATTGATTCTGAAACTTTTAGCTTCTCATATTTGCTACTAAAATAGTTTTGAGAATAGTTTCCTAACTGGAAAAAAATCGTACAATATTTTCTTCAGCAAGAGATCATATTTCAGACGTGAAACTGTTTATCTGATAAAAGTTGATTGGCAGCCTATTTGAAATGCAAGTCTCACCACTGGCATCAGCAGCAGTAAAAACAGTTTGTTTGCATTCTGGGCTTTAATGTCCCTGCCCCCTGCCTTATGGAAATCAACGTTTTACACGAGGGTCTCCTCAGTGTTCCAGGGCAGAGCCCTTTCACACAGAGGTTTAACCCAGAGAAACATATAAGGCATGCCCCCCCGCCCCCCCCCCCCCTTTTTTTATTTTATTTTTTTTATTCAACCTTTATTTAACCAGGTGAGTCCCATTGAGATTACGGGATCTCTTTTTCGAGGGAGCCCTGGCCAAGATAGCAGCAGGAGGCACCAGGAGGGCGGGTGGCATGCGCGGCCCACCTAGCACCAGGAGAAGGGGCGCGGAGAGGGTAGGAAAGGGTCCCTGCAGACCGGTTTGACCCAGCATAATGAAGGCCTTCAGAGTAGTGAGATGAGATACTCGATACTCATCAACATTCTTAACCGAGGGGCAACTCGTTCACATGCGTATTTGTGTGTCAGCGATGTGCTACATAATGCCCGGGTGCTCAAGCCTGATCCTAGCCTGGAGGGCCACAGTCTGCAGCTATTGGTTAAGCGCCTGATTAACCTCATCATTGTCTTTATTGAATCCAGGTTTGGCAGATTGCCAGTCCGTCATTGTAAATAAGATTCCGATCTTAATTGACCTACCTGGTAAAATAAAGGTTAAATAAAATAATTGTAATCCGTTTAGCTTCCACTCTCATTCTGAGAGGACTAGTTTAAAAAAAAAAAAAAAACAACTCTGTGGCCCAAACTTTGGCGTCATATTCATATTTTGGCCGTCATATCCAAATATCTATGAATATGGTGAAAGAATGCATGGTGCCCGGCACATCAATGGCGATCCCTGAAACAGCACGGCCTTTTCTGACCGAAACTCAGAAGGTTTTGTGTCCTGTCAGCTCGCCGCTTGTCCCCGGCTGTCCGCCGCACAGCCAGGACGGCCCGGAGTACTCGGCTCGGCGGTAAGAGGAATCGGCCGGGGTCCGGGGGAGACGGGGGTCCTTGAACTCCCGGGGCGGGAGGCGGCAGGAGCGCAGCCCGTAATATACGGCGCCGTTACCCGCCGCTTTACTGTCGGCGCGTTGTTTATGACGTGCCGCGGAAATCTCCTCACCTGAGCTGGTGCCCACCTCAGCGAGCAGGCGCGGCTCTATTTACCCCCCTACCCCTCTTTTACATTCCTGTCCCCCCGTTATTTATTTGGAACAATTTCCTCTCTATCAAAGGACAGGGCTAATGCAGAGTTTTAATATGTTATTTACACATAAAAAAACAAGCTATTTACAGCCATCTCCGGGTGCGGAGGGAGAATGAATGGGCCACTTCTCCCTCTGTTCTGTTATATCAGAGTTTAACAATCTGGATCGCTAATAGAACCATTTATCATGGTCTGGTCATTTGTTTTATGTTAGCAGCCAGGGCCTTGTTCCCTGAGGTCTATGGAAATGGGGGTGCATATAATGAACTCGAGTGAAAGAGTCACTTTGTTTAAAAGTGAAAACAATGCTCAAGTCAATTAAAATGGGACCAGGTGCCTTTTCTCGTTCTCTCTCTCTCTCTCTCTCTCCTCTCTCTCTCTCTCTCTCTCTCTCTCTCACACGCTCTCGCTCTCTCTCTCTCTCTCTCTCTCTCTCTCTCTCTCTCTCACACGCCTCTCGCTCTCTCTCTCTCTCTCTCTCTCTCTTTCTCTCTCATATGAAGATGTGCTTTCAGCACAGTAAAAGGAATTTCTTTTTTATATTAACCAGTTCAGGTTTCTGTTCTTATTTATTTAATGTTCTCGCAGGTGATGTAATGGGTCTTTTAAAGCGCTGGCCCGCATGTCCTGATCCTCAGCCCACTTTATAGAAGCCAGGGCCCACATTGCTGGGGTTTCGGGGGGGCGGGAGAGGGGGTGCAGCTCGGCCTCAATATGCATTGGACTCCCGCGTCTCATTAATGAATTTAAATGGCCGCCTGTATTTCTTCTGACAGCGCGCATCTGTCAGGCTGGAGAGGCTTAAACAGGCCCACAGTGATAAGACACCCAGTCTGCGGGTTTATTGGCCTATTTCACTTTCCGTACCGTGTTCAGCATTAGGAGTAGCACAGACCCAGATCAGATATTGTGATATTGCAGTCGTAAAAAAAAAATATATGCTGTAATTCAGAACCAGCCCTTTTATGACGATTGCATTTTTTACGTACCAGAGGCGTTCAGGAGAGCTTGCATCATCAGTCACTACAGCAGTGTCCTGCACACAATATAATCTTCATCACAAAAGTCCTGTCAGATAACCTGTGTGTGTGTAAAGATTTTTTAAATGATACTTTTTTCTTAAAAAAAATTATCTTCCTCTCGCTTTCTGTTTCTCTCCCTCCCCCCTCTCTTTCTTTCTCTCTCCCCTCTCTCAGCCCCCCCTACCCCCACCCACCCCCCCCCCCCCCCCCTCTCTGTCTCTCTTTCTCTCTCCCCCCCCCTCGCTCCCTCTCTCTCCTCTTTCCAAGCCCCTACACGTAAACTAGGCCATCGGAGCGGGTCCCAGTAATGATTTGATTAACTATGTTTGGTGGCCCATCACATATATCTTGCTGAAAGTGAGTTTGTCACGCGGGGGGGAGATTGATGCTGTGCGCTAAGCATCTCTGCTTCCCCAAGACAAATTTCTTCTGGGTCGGGCTGTCCCTTGTGGGAGGGGGGAAGGGGGGGGGGGGGGGCGACGGCAGGTACTTAACACCTCCCTGTCTGCCCCCCAGGACCAAGCCCCAGGTCCAAACACACTGACTGACACAGAGAAAGGGTGGTGGGGGCAGGCCAATTACACATTAGGCCCCCAGGTAATAATTTTACTGCTCACGATCAACAACAAGGCCATGAAATTACAAGTGTCATTTATCATGGACATTACATGTATAATAACTAATGGGAACTTTGGTCACCATACAGAAATGCACCCAAATATGAAACAAACCAACAAACTAGTCCCATCTGCGATATGCAAAGTCCCGCTACATACCGCCATTAACACAGAAGGCCGCTCCAGATGCGTATTAAGCAGAGCGAGCACGCTGTTTATACATTGTGTGGAGTCACGGGCCTGGACATTGGGCAGAGGTAGATGGATGGCGAGGCCGCCGCGCTGTGTAAATAGTTTCTTAAGAGCGGGGAGTTAGCGATAAGGGCAGTTTCTTTATCACCCTGGGGCGAAGTCTTCCCGGACGACAGTGAGTAATCGACGGGGTCCTGACGCTAGGCCCCCGCGGGCCGGTGCGTGAGCTACAGTGGGAGCGCTCCGAGGGTCAGGCCACTGGCAGAGAAAAATGTAGCCGAAAAAGCTCGGCGTCCACCACCTACTCCAAAAGGATGGCCACTAATCTTCCTGAGAGGGGGAAGCTCTCCTCTCTTTTCCCTCTCTAAATGAGCCCCTCCCCAAGAAGGCTGTGGGCTCTGGGGGGGGGGGGGGGGGGGGGGGGGCATGGCTCTCTCTCTTTCACTCTTGATCTCCCTCTCTCTCTCTCTTGCTCATTCTCTCGCCCTCTCTCGTTAGTTAAGGCAAGTTACACACAAGCAGGGCTTTCTTACACAGGAAACATACACCTGCCACCAGCTAATGACCTCTTGTGTCTTATTGCTTTGTCAAATTTGAAAAGATTGGCATGACACCATGTGTGGACTGACAAACAGCCCTTCTGAACTTAATTTAAAAATGCACTAATTTGAAATAATGGACATTAAATTAAGCTCTTACGGTATCTTATAAAATAGACATGTCATATGTTTTTTTAAAACAGCGGAAAAGCTCTGTTTTTGCTCATCTTTGTTGCTAGTGCATGCAGAACACACTGAACTAAATAGCCCTATAAAAACAACTCACAATAAGTTAAGGATACAAATAATTAAATAAACCTGTAAATAAACCTGACAGTGTTTTTTACGTACCGTACTACACACAGCATGATTCACTCAGTATCCCAATTCACTGCAAGACCCTTAAATTCCTGGTAATGTACAGGACGTAACACACTCAGCAAATTGTTATAGATAAATTTAGATGAAGAGCAGGATTTGATGGGGGGGAGATGATGACCTCTGTCTCCACTATGGGCTACTTCATGTCAGTGTATCAATAATGTCCAGCATGAGGCGATATCTGAGATGCAGGCATATTACAGGAAGGCCTATTGACTGAGCCTCTGTCCTCTTCCAGTCATTAGAGCCCAACCGCCACGTGTCACGCAGAGGTGGCTGAGGCAGTGCTCAATTTCTGTCTCTCCCACAGGGAAACGCTTCTCCCACACCGAGCGCGCCCGTAAAAATAATGGCGGTAATGAGATTTATGCTAACATTAATTTACGTGGCTTTTGTAAACATTTGGCTTGATGGCTCTCCAAGATCCCCGCCTCCTTTTGTCTTCAGTTTCACTTGGGGAGAAGCGCCTGGTCTAAAGGGGGCTTTAAGGATTAGATACAGTAACTGAAAACAGAGAACATTCTAGTTTTTCACTCTATTTATAGGCAGCTGGTTGCAGGATAAAATCAGCTAGAAGCACACAAGGTTTTTGTGCAGAAAGACGTCGTTTCTTTTGTCCGTGTTCTCAGTCATTAGGGAAACTTCTGGCTTCTCGGAGTAACGGCCTAGATACTCCAGAACCTGGGGGGCGGGTTCTTTTATGACTTTACATAAAATTAATCACAATGGTTTTATATTATTGATGTTATTTCTAAAACAAATGGCGGAATGTATTTTTACTTTTTAATCACAGAAAAATAATGAACAGCTCGTGCTCACCAAAGGAATATTCGAAAAGGAATATTTGAGAACATTGCTTCTTGCAGATGCAGTCATATGCCAAGGAAAAAAAACATAATATAAAAATTAATTTAAAGTATCTCGGGGGAAATTACTTCTTCATATAATGATTCAATTAAGATGAAGAGATGCTGCTTGTATCTTATTTTGTTGAAGTGTTCAGATGTTACCCTGTGACAGTGACTCTCTCTCCCTGCCAAAGTACATATCATTCATGCAGACTGAGAAACAGCACTGATCCCATTACAAAACATGAGTCACTCTCAAAGAAAATACAACTGTAATGTTATTTGTTACAGCGGAACAGTCCACACCCACCTCAAAGTCTCCAGTTAGAGGCAATGAAGGGAGCTTTAGGCAATGTCTTCAGACATAAATCTCTGCAAACCAAAGGTGTTTGCAGACACAGGGCCCAAAAACAACGTTGCATTCCTGGGAGAGAAGCGGATATATGGATGCTTTAGGGGATTAGCCGAAGCTCTCTCTCCCCTCCCCTCCCCTTCCTTCGCCTTCTTTTCCCAGTTCTTAAAGAAATGGCACGCCATTCCCAGCACGCTCCGCTTCACCCCCCCCCCCCCTCACATTTCCAGCTACATTATAAGGCCTCGCCTTTGAGAGGAATTAGTTTTTGGATGGAGACCCACCACCCCCCGTTCAGGGGCAGCAGCCAGCTCCGTGCTCGCCCAGACGGGAAGGCCGTCATACTCTGGCCTAGCGGAGCGCCAGCGATCCTCAGCTGCA
This sequence comes from Synaphobranchus kaupii, assembly GCA_029718625.1. NCBI lineage: Eukaryota > Metazoa > Chordata > Actinopteri > Anguilliformes > Synaphobranchidae > Synaphobranchus > Synaphobranchus kaupii. The sequence continues at coordinate 16,871,865 of CM056383.1, forward strand.
GTTCCTAGTTGGAGTTCCACCCCCCCCCCCCCCCCCGGCAGTGTTAGTCTGCAGTCAGACGCTGAAACAACAGGGCCCGCCGACCGAGAAAAACTACAATAAACAGATGGCGGTAGGAGAAACATGCGAAAGAACAAAATGTCAGTTGGACTGGGAAGCGCCCTCGTGTGTAAACGTGTCCCCCGCTTTGGGAACATGGCTGAGAGTGGGGCGGGTCTAGTTCCCCCCCCAGCAATGAAAACACTGCACGCCCGCAGTGTGTTATCCTAGCGCATAACGCAGTGGCAAACGGGAGGGCGATTGACCATGAGGAGAATTGCATGTCTGGAGTCATCTAAGCGTTGAATAAACGTGGCCAAAATAGAAGGGACAGCGTACATCTCCAAGTGCTACATCAGCCATTTCCTCCGGAGTACAAATAGAACTAAGTGTGTGTGTCCGTCCTTGTGTGGAAAGGTATGTAAGCAAAGGCTGTTGATACGGACCATGCTGCAGTAACGCAAAGCGGAGACACTCCTACACAGTGCACGTACCGCAATCTTTCTTGACGAGTTACATGAGGCAGATTTTAGGGCCAACTGTCAGTCCAGGCGGGTTCATCTCGGCAGGGGCAGCACTTGAAACAAATGTAACCTTGTGCGGAAAACACTTGCATGAACTGAGCTCCTTCCGATACGGGCCTGCTAGAGTTTACATGTTTGCGTGTAGTGGCTGTTTGGTTCCGCGGAGAAATTGATTTCTACTGACACCAGAGTTTTCCCTCTGGGAGGCAGTTTGCCGGTAATTACAGATCTAAGGTTGTATTAGTAACACAGTCTACGGCGCAGTATTAGCTATCAGCAATTAAAGCAATTATCGAGCTGCTGGAGCTGCAGCAATATGCAGCCCGGTCGATAGTGCACCTGTGAGCCAAACCGAACAACGCACACTGTGTAGTGTGCGTCTTTTTCAGCGCCGCCAGACGATGTACCCGTAATAGAACAACAGATTCGAAGCTTAATGATGCAAAATGTCTCCTAGTAACACGTCTGTGTGTGTCAGGCGCTGCAGGAGGAGAAAGCATGACACTTAGAGAATTTGCCGTTTCCCACAGACTGGACGCTTGTGTGCAATTAGGTTGTTTTGTGTTTAAATATAGACAGAGGGGGTCACGACCCCGGCGGCACTTCCTGTACACACACCAGAAGCAGGCTCAGACGGGCTATAGTAAACTGTGCGACCAAAAAAAAAAAAGCAAAGGGGCTTTACTGTCAAAGAAACGACTGACCCTGGGATAACAAGTAATGAAGTCCCTTCTCCAACAGATGGAGAAACACCATTCACTATGTCTTCCCAGGTGACTGGGCTTGTAGATGGAGAGTCAGTCCCAACATTTGAGGTGGTTTGGGTGGTGAAACCAAGCCCAGTTATACGAAAGACACCCATTGCATCCTTAGATTGATTTTATGGAGATTGCTTAGATCGGATTCGACCATCATAAGCTATGATCATATATGGGGACACAATGTGACACTAGAAGACATTAGAACTAAGGACATAAACCAGGATTATCATGATTATGAAATAAACTGAGATTAGCAAGATCATGACATAAACCAGGATTACCATGATTATGTAGATGATCCCAGAGAAAAAAGGGCAAATTTTTTTTTTTTATATGAAAAATTATCATAAAATTATGACATCATCTTGCAACCCATGGATTGATTGAAGAGACACAGACATGATGCAGAGGAATGCCCTCCAAGTGTTATAGTCAAGTCACTATAAGATAGATGCCTATCAATGTCAAAAAATAATAATCAGTGATATGTAATCTCTACATATTCACTCCCTGAAGTGAAGTATCCTTAAGCCTGTTTCTTCCTTCTTAGTCGCCATTCTTCCAGTGCCTCTGTCCTGCTACCTCCTCTTCATAGGCTAGGGGTTGATTTAGCATCTTTTAGCACCCAGGCTATCATGCTTTCATCTTTGGCTTGAGAAACCTAGACTGTACACAGCTATCATAATGCAATGACCAACCATAGCTCGCAGCAACTTTTGGAACCCCAGGGTGCACAAAGTCCTTGTGTCCTCTGCGCTAGCCTTGTGTTACAGTGCTTACTGCATGACTTCTGTGTGGCCTGAGAGCGGTTTCCAAGACAACGCCAAAAATGCAATAATTTCCCCTTAAGGAAATTCAAAAGCCCTGCTTCTTCTTCCAAAAATATTAGATGGGAAGCGATGTTTTTTTCCACCCTGACAAGTTCTGAGTTTGGAAGCCAAACTTTCTCGCCACACCAGCCATTGTTTGAAGTTTCATCATGCGTCTGTACTGACGGATTCATTCTGTGGTTTTCAGAGGGGGGCGGGCTCAAAACAAACTGCCATTTTTTCAACAACAACAACAAGGTTTTCAACGGCGACAGGGAAGGTTGATGTGTTTGACACGGCTCCCTCGCTGCCAACATCTAAACACCCTTGGGAGGAATCCTCTTGTCACTGCATCGAGGTGCATATTTACGTACTTTTATTTTACCGCAGATGAAAAGATACATGCCGTCGCGAACTAAAAGACCCTCGATGAGTCTGTGGGCCCTTTCTCGCACGCACATTTTTGGCAGCCGCTTAAAAGATCCTCTGGGCCATCCTGCTCCAGCAGAGAGGGCCGTGTTCAAACCCAGAGCCCTCAAATGGATCCAAAATGAAAGATATGTTATCAGTGAGTCAGAGGAAAACCTGGAGTACTGATCCAAAATGAAAGATATGTTATCAATCAATCAATCAATCAATATTTATTTATATAGCGCATTTCACAACAAGTTGTCACAATGCACTTCACAGCAAAACAGCAAAACCCAGCCTAAACTCCCCACAAGAGCAAGCCAAAGGCAACAGTGGCAAGGAAAAACTCCCTGGTGTAACTAGGAAGAAACCTTGGAAGGAACCAGACTCAATGGGGGAACCCATCCTCCTCTGGTCGGCTCAGGGTCTAGGGCTTAAGGACCAACATGGTCAAAACAGCCAATGTCAGTGAGTCAGAGGAAAACCTGGAGTACTGATCCAAAATGAAAGATATGTTATCAGTGAGTCAGAGGAAAACCTGGAGTAGTGATCTAAAATGAACGATATGTTATGAATGAGTCAGAGGAAAACCTGGAGTACTGATCTAAAATGAACGATATGTTATGAGTGAGCTAAAGGAAAACCTGGAGTACTGATCCAAAATGAACGATATGTTATGAATGAGTCAGAGGAAAACCTGGAGTACTGATCTAAAATGAACGATATGTTATGAATGAGCTAAAGGAAAACCTGGAGTACTGATCCAAAATGAAAGATATGTTATGAGTGAGTCAGAGGAAAACCTGAGGTAGTGCAAACTTCAGTAAAGTTATAGACTGTGCTTATAACATGTCGTGACAGATCATAATCACAAACCTATAAATGATATGTACGCTAAAACAGCACATGCATGCGTGATTGTTGGCCTCTGCAGACAGATGTTTCGCTCATGTAAGTCCTTAAGAGAGAAAGCCCACTAATTCCCCTTTATTCAACACAGTTGTGGTCAGAATAAAGGGCTGAGATTCCCACGGTACGGAAAGGCTGTTTAAGAGGAGAGTCGTAGCTCAGGCACAGAGCCCTGTTTGTGTTTGCAGCCGCTTATTTCATCGCGCAATAGCAATCATTTTCTCTTCAGGTTTTGTGCGTTTTTACAGCGAGCTTAAGTTTTATTGTGTGGGGTAAACCCCTTCATGAGATGTGAGCGGGCTCCGCCCGACCGCGTGTCCCCAGACGCCGTGCACGCTGACGCACGTGTTTTCCGGCCCGCTGTGAAGGCCGCAGGGTCGTGCCAGCGAGCGCTGGCACCTGAGGTACCCTGCTGAAGTTCCCACAGTCCTCGCCCACACGAGGGAGGTGGCCAAACGCACGCTCCGGTGACGAGCGGGGTTTGGGTCTCCTCCTAAATCAGTACTGGACTTCCCGTTACCGCCCAGCCTGGCCCAGCCCGGCCCAGCCCAGCCCAGCCCGTCCCGTCCCGGCACCGCAGGCAGCTGAACCAACAGCCCAGGCCACGGCGGAGGTTCCTCGGAGCCCGCCTCGCCAGACGTGGGCGGAATCACGCCGGCGACCTTAAGCGCGTGTCCGTTTGCTTCCGGGGACATTAGTCACCGGCGAAGCGGCATCAGTCAATAGGACAGGCCGTGCATTAATGCGTTCACTGTCGAGTGTGTGCGCTCACACAAATAGCCTGGGTTTATTGAGCGTTAATAAATCACAGAGGCTTCTGCAGTGATGTATGTCTGTGTTCCCGCGCCGCATGTTTGCATTTGCATGAAACGCGGGCGAAGAGTAATAAGGGGCGTGTGCTGAGCGGGGCGTGTGCTGAGCGCTGCGATTGGTTGCAGGAGTCTGTGGTGAAACCTGCGCTAGAGAAGAGGCTTTGTGCATTTTTGGGGTGTTTTTTTTTTTTTCACGGTAGGCATGTTTAGTGTTCATGAGCGCTCCAGGGAGGCTGGGACGGAGCCAGGTAGCTCCACGCTCCAGGTAATGTTTCCCTCCGTCAGACGGGCCTCGCCCGAGACGCCGAGACGTCTGCGCCCCTAGATGGTCCTGTCCTGCCGGGAGCTAGAATGAGCCCCATCGCTCCCGCCCGACCCCGTCAGGCGCTCTCCTCCCCCTACACATCACAAACTGCTGGGCCCCACTCTCCCACCAGGAGACACGTAGCCTCACAATTACGCGCTGAGTGTGACGCCCGGTGGAGGTGTTTCCAGGGTGTGTTCTTACTACAGCCACTGAATGAGTACGTTAGCAGTCCTCAGGTTTAAGCCTCGGCCCACAAAGACCGTTAAAGTCTGATGTAAAGGTATGTTCAGAGACCTCTGGTCTGAAAGCCAGGCTTAGAAGCTTCATTTGTGTAAAGGACAGTAAGCATCTCTTGCTCAGACGTAATACAGTCAAACTGTATTACATCCTGAGTGATGTAATTCACTCAAAACGACACAAAGTTAATAAATGAAATAGGAACGGCAGTTGTGCGAAAAAACTGGATGGGGCCAACTGGCACAGAGAGCAGGTGAAGAAATGTTTCCCGAACTCAAGGCCACCATTTCTCATTCAGTATTCCAACAGAGTGAAAAAGAGAGTGGAGTCAGAAAGAGTATTGTGGGGGGATGGGGGGAGGGGTGCATAGTGATTACTGGGGGTCCGGGCAGTGCTCTGTGGAGAGACCTCGGACCCCAAAATCTATTTTATACATTGTGCTTCAGTTGTCCATCATAATGACACATGATTTGCGAAAGGATTTACTATTGGTTAACTTTCTCCCTGGAGCGCTGGTTTCATGCTCTGAGGAAAATGTACACCCCGTGTAGCAATTTATCTTTTTTTATATATTTATTATCAGACCAAATGAGTTATTACAGGCCGATCTGATATTACAATAAATTAGGTCCTACTGCAGCCACAAATGTTGAGGACATTTGTTATTTGCGGTCGCCAGGTCCGCTGCAAAAGGCAGGGAATTAACTCAACCGCTAAGGGTCTTTTTTCGGAGCGCCCGAAACCACTGTTTTGGACTTTCTTTTTTTAGCTGCAGCGTCGTCAGAAAATACACACAGTCCTTTGGAAGTAACGGTAAGGAGGAGGCCTCTGCTCTGCTTTTCCTAAATCAGACCCAGCATGCACTTGTGTTTGGACTGTCACGTTCTCTGAATCAGCTCTAAGCTGCAGACGCAGGGTAATCTCCCTGTAGCCGTTTTAAGAAAACGCCGCTGGACAGAAGGAAAAGCGGAAGCTTCTTGTCCAGTTTACCCATGGCATTTTAACATTGTGATTGAAAAGCACAGCTGTGTGCATTTTCCGTGGTTATTAGCCGTTGTAACAAGCTGCCGGCTGTAACGTTCACAGGTTTGGTGCAGGGGGGAAAGGGCTGAGGTGCTGAGGATTCCTGTGGCATTATTAAAAAAAGACCCTTCTACACCCTTAACCTACGAGCCCTGCCTCTCAAAAAAATAAATAAGTAGAATAAATAATAATAATAAAATAATATTACTTGAGAGCAGGTGGTTTTGTATTCTCCAATTCAGCATAAAGGTTATTGAGGGAAATTTTCCCCATAAACACACCAGAGTTAATGGTTCTCCTCATTCCAGCTTCATTCGGCTACTAGAAATGACTGCGCCCTGCGTAAGAGGTGGCTGTTTGTCATAGCACGCCGGCCTGATGTATTTGCAGTGATCAAATGCGTATGGGGCCTCTCCCTCAAGGCTGAGGAAACGTCGCAGTCCGTGCTATGTTGTAAAGTTGCGCTCTTTCAGCGTGTTCATGCTGCAGCTGTCGGCGCATGCAGCTGAATGAGCGAGTGGGAGTTTGGTCTAGAAAAGGTCCTGTGCTCCAGGTTTAGAACGGGGGTTCGACATGAGAATCCCCCCTGTGCTACACCCTGTTAAAGGTACTCGTTACCCCAGGGGAAGGGGCGGGCGGTGGATGGAGGGGTGATGAGTCAGGCAGGCCCGACGCGGCCGATCGGATCGCTCCGAGCTGCAGCCGTCTCCCACGCACTGCTCTATGAAGGCCCCGTCTCTGAAAGAGCCCCTTTGTGTAGCCAGAACAGGGGTTTCCCCACTCCCCCCACCCGTATCCCGATCACCACTCCTGTTGCCGCATCAACCACCCCCCCCTCTACCCTCGGGATCTGGGGTCAGGAGTGGGAAAGAAGAGAAGGGGTACTGGGGGGGGGGGGGGGGGTTTAGGACACTGAGTGACTGATCTGTTTTCACAAACACTCCGTTTCAGAACATCGACGAGGATTCTGCCGCGAGATTCCACGGTCTCCCGCTAAGACCCGGCGCGAGCACGTCTGCATGCAGGCCACGCGCCTTTTCCCCCTCGTATCGGCCTCGGTTAGAGGCGAGGGCGGCGTGTGGCACCCGCTACCCGCAAGAAGAATAAGAGTTATGATTACAGACATCTGTGGCACACGTGCGTCTTTATCAAGGCTTTGCCGCTCATTCTGCAGTGCATTCTGGGACTGTGGTTTTCTCCCAAGTTCCAGGGGAAGAAAGCTTCTTCATCAGAGCCTTAACAAAAAATAACACTGCAGTTCGGCGTAACTCGAGCCGAAAGGCGGTTCCGTCTGTAACGAGCTGCAGCAATGCAACGCCTCCCCGTGGGTCCACAAACTGCACTGGAGTACGCCTTTCAGAGCATGGACGCTTTTTTTTGTAAAGCTACATTCTTTCATCTCATTTCTGTTCCCCCTTCAGTTGAGAAATGGACTCTACTTTTCCGTACTTATGTGTGAGTGGGGCATAATTCTTAACGGAAAGTGAACGCCGTGCGCAGGGCATCACAATACATTAGTTCTGAAAGCCACCCCAGAAGCCGCGTAAAACCCGTACGAGCATTAGCGTATTCCCTCGGAGACGTCCGCTTCAGCTGCAATATACGCATTTAGGCGGAATAAATCTCCGCCTGCGTCTTACGACGACCCGCCATCAAACAAACTTTCCGCGCGCGCTGGCACTCCACCAACCGTTCCCAAAACCTCGAGAAGTCCAAAATTTGATAAAGGGAGAAAGCAGGAAGAGCAGAACTCGGGCTGTGGGTTTTAATTACATATTTTTCATTTTAACCGGGACTCCATCAGCCGGTGCACCCTGTTTCTTATCGTGTGGAGGCGTGCGCCTGACAGCCGAAAAATGGGCGGGGCGCCCACACGCCGCTCCAGAGCTCCGGGGGGGGGGGGGTTCCTCCGACAGGGCGGGGCGTGACGTAGGCTCCCTCCGTCCCCCTCAGCAGGACCCGCGCGCCGAGAAGCGCTCGTATCATAACCAGGGGAGGTCTCTGTTCCCCGAATCGTCGTAATCACCGAGCTCTGCTGTGTGTAACTGCTGCCTCTCCCACAGCCTGCCGGGTACGATTACAGGCAGCTGGGATTCAGCTTTGAGTCTTAATTAGAAAACCCACACGTTCCCTCTTCAAAAAGCTGGGCTCCAACCGTACCACTATCTGCCCTCTGTTTTTTCCTTTTGTGCATTAGATTTGGTTTCGCTCCAGTCAGTCTCACTGTGTGTCATGATGGAAAGGTTTGCTCATTGCATCTCTGTGACAAAAACACACTCCTGTTATGACAATAAGCGAATAGAAAAATGATAGCAACTAATCACGTCCCTCGTCCCACTCACTAGCATTCTGGCTAGTCTTCATGGGGCCGGTGCTAGTATCTCCTACGTTCTGTGCCTGAATGAGTAAAGATAACGGTGCGCAGAAGCGGACCAGGAGAAGTACATGCAAATGAAAGAAAGTCAGAGTGCAGGCGTGTGCGTGTGCGTGTGCGCATTCTAATCACTTTCCTTTTATCTTGCCGGCTCCCATTAAGTAATCTCACCTGTCACTAAAGATGGCATTCCTAAAAGGAAGGTGTCCAAATTGACGTGTGTCGGTATTGTGCATTAATGACCCTCCACTTAACAAAGACAGAAGGTATTATACACTTTTATTATATTCTCACTGTCAGCCTTATACTTCTCTTTCTGGGCGATTCTCCACTTAAACTTTAACCCCAATTATGGATAATTATGAATCCAAATTACATCCCATTATTTTCCATAGAATTGTGTCAAGTTTTAATGGCAAGAATCTCACATGAAGAGGCAGAAGAATGGAAAATTTAGTGTGGTGTGGGGCAGAGCACACCTGATAGGATATTGCAAGTCACATGACTTGTGATATGACCCTTACTGACCCCTTGCTTTCATAGTGTGTGAAACCCTGAGGTGTCCCCCTGGGACAATAGAAAAGCACCGAGTGTCTTAAAGGAGAATTTAGTAGCATGTTGTCCTACATTTCTCGACATTTCCTTTGCGGCTTACTGTTCAGTTTAATAAAAGTGAAATCTCCCACAATGCATCTTATTTTCCCGCATTCCTGGAAAATGATACAGGGCATAAAAGAAATCAGGAGATTGCTAATGCTGTCATTGTCATGGCGATATGACGACCGCGTGCCACACCGTCAGAACTTTCTGTAGAGAACTACAAAACTATATTTCCTTTCTCACGTGAAGGTGATGACATGTTTCTTCCTGAAATCAGTAACCTGTTGGTACAATACCTATAAAAGTTGTATGGTGTCTGCAATGATTTTATTTTCACGCATATACACTATCATGGGTTGATGAAAAAATATAAAAATTTGACTTCTGGATAAGCTGAAGTAGTGCATTACTGGATATACTGAAGTCCGACACCTAACCCACATAAACCTCAGCCGTAGCATGAAGCACCTGTGGAGGTTTTCATTCATTTATAACAGCGGGTTTAGTACAAATTAATGTTACAAATTACCTCTAAGTAGCTGTTATTGTAAGTTCTATAAGCTGTAATTCTGGAATGTTCTACGAAATGCTTCTTACACGAGTCAAATGTAAGCTGCACCTAGCCATGGGGTCTTTGTTTGTTTTTGAAGGAAATCCCCATATCTGATTATAGTTCTACGTCAGCTCCTGCCCCTTAACCCTGAGTCCGTCGCTGCGCTCTGACGCGAGGGTTGGGTCGGCGTGTAGCGCTGTACACTGCCGTCATTGTGCGTGATCTCCCGCCCCCCCCAAGCTCTCTCTAGTAAGCACTTTACCATCAAACAGCGCCGTGTTTGCCTGGTTTTGTCGGGCCCCCCGTTGGTATTCAGCGGCTGAATTGTGGGGGTCAGGAGGTGGCCCGTTGGGGGAAGCGCTCGAGGGCCATTGCAGCCTCTTCTGGAGTGAACCAGGGGAACCGCGGCAGTATTTGTCCAAATTACCCACTCCCCCTCCCTTTCCTCCAGCCGCTGCTGCCTCTTCAGCCGGCTCTAAGATCAATATTACACTTTGCTGAGGGGGTTTGGTGGGCCAGTGTGGGTGCGCCCCGGCTTGTCTGACAATATTTGCCAGAGCGCTAAAGAGACTTTTAAGCAGTGTGCGAACAAAACTTGGAGGGCTGGGGAATTGACTCCTCTCCTTTCCGGGGGGGGGGGGGGGGGGGGGGGTTTGCCGCGGACGACCTGCAGATGCTTTCACTTCAGCATTCTTCCTTAAGATCTGACAGAGACCAGGTCCTGTGCAGAACAGCTCTCCTTGAACTCTGCATTTTTACAGCATTGCCAAAGCCAGGTTCATTAAGTGTGTTCTCACAGCACAGCCTGCTGTCTGCTCCTGAGCCATTCCACAAGTGGCTGCTTTCAGAGTAGAATTCAGGTACAGGCCATATGACACAGTCCTTCTAGTGACTGCCAATAACCTTTCTATACAGTTACTTCCCAAATAGATTAAAGACATTTCATCTATGTCTCTTTAGGTTAATCCCCTGCTTGCTTTCAGTTCAAAATTCAAACTTATGATTTTTAATATTTTTTTCTACTAAACAATCAAGAAACTAATCTTCCTGTACCTACGTAAACCCTCACAGCCTCATGGTCCTTCGCACCTCCAGCGTGTGGTTTAAGAGCATTTTGTACCAGTACCAAACTCCTGGACATTCGCTGCAAAGCGGTCCAGGATTTCTCAGTCTATGACACCATTTTGGTTTCATGCCGTCGTCAGTTCACTAATGCGAATGAAAAAGGCCCAGTGAAGTCGCCGAGATGCCGTCTCTCGCTCTGCCCGTGCCGGTCGAGTGCTGTCGTACTTACATAAATATTTGCTCAATGCCCAACCTGAATGCACCGCCGGCTCCAAATTACCCATACGCAATTTTACTTTTCTTTTAAACAGAATTCCCTTTTAATCTTTTTTGGAGTAATTATAAATGCCTCGCACATGGTTGTACTTTGTGGTCTTACAAGATGCGTTTCTTTACTTTTCTTTCATTTCATTTTATTCACAATGTTGCGGAAGGTCGTAGAGAAGCAAGCAAGTGGCTGAATGTTAATTGTGTACGTGACGTGTGCTTGAGGACCAGCGGCACAGCAAACCGTGGCCCTGAGTTACCTCTCAGCCTGCCTGGTAGCCAAGGCGTTAGACGTCTCCACGTTAATGGATATCATAACCTCAGTCACCGACAGTGTACAAAAACACACTCCTGTCAAGATGGCTGCTGCCTCTTGTAAATAAAGAGCCTAACAAGCACAGACATAAAGAATAACACCTCTCCATCCCCCCTCATTAGCCGTCTGCGTCTTATTTAAATGTTTTGACCTTGCCAGTTGCCAGTGTGTACCAGGAGAAAGCAGTATGTGTTACCCAAAGGCTCTTGTTTTTTTTTGTTTCATACTTGATTAACAGCCGAGTAAACACTTCAGTCACACCCCCAACCCCCACTCGCCCACCAAAAACTCACCAAACAGATGCCGGCCTCAGCATTAGAGAGAGGACACGTGCTTCACGATTAGAGGACCTTCCTTGTGTTGCCACATCACTTGGATTCTCCAGCACCACGGCGGAAAGGCCTATTCATTTTCATCAGGCCTTGCCTGCCAGCATATATAAAATACATAAGACATGTAGATATGCACATATCAGTATTGACATTTCCAATAAATGATTTCTCCTTAAGATGAAAGAAAAATGTAAGCCTAACCTTTTGCGCTATTTTCAACCATTACAATTTACACCGTGTTTGGAAAAATTAGATTTAAAAAAATCTTGAAAACTCACTCAGACTACTTTGACCAATTTTGAGAAAATCAACATTTTTCTTTATTTTAAATTGGTTGAGTTTTTTTGCATGAAAAATCACGTTTATACATAAGAATAGTAGTGTGAAATTAATTTGCAAATATCTAACCATTTATCAGAAAAATAATACCTACTTTGAAAAATATGATTTATCAAAACTGGACTGAGTGAGTTGGACAAATACTCTTCTATTGAAAGTATGTGCTACTGTGCTTATCTGGGTGTGTAAAAGGTGCACATTGAATCATTGAATCTAAAGGATTATAGCAGTGCAATGCCACAGCAGAAGCTCATTACCGGGGCATAGTTCAGTATTCAGGGTCCCGGGCTTGTTGGTTTCTCTCACGACAGAAGCCCATATGGGCCCAGCAGCACAGGCCCTGTGTGGTTCCTGTCCAGCAACTTCAGTTTTTATTCAGTAACCAGCACAGGAAGCTGCATAAAAATATGAACAAACAAGATTTGATTCAATAGAGATAATTGCAATACTGATATAGTATTGATTTGATGATGTTTACTGTGGTACATTTTACAGTAAAGTGAGTTAATCTCTGGAGACCAAATCTTAACAGCGCGAGTACAAACATGCATGATTATTCGGTTTTATCAGGTAGAGTGAATTGGGAGGTAGCACAAAATGTTGCTCTGGGCTGGTCATGTGCGGCAGACCGGTGCCTGGGGTAGGGGGGCGAGGGGGGGTCACTAGTGTGAGTGACGGACACAGGGTCGCCGTGGCGATTTACGACATCGTCGGGAAAACTGGGATTTTCATGTCCGTTATCTGCCTTAGAGAAGCTTCCAATGTCTGTGGACTGTGGAGAAGATTTTTTTAAAGGAAATATTGGATTTTTTTGGCTGTTGTATCATCATTTAATTTTTTACATGTTGGAACAATATAACATTCTCTGTATCTTTACCATATTTTCGTTTTAAAAACTAGAGTTTAAAATGAATCCCAGGAAAGCACTTTCAATTGGACGTACCAGCGCATATTATTTCTATGGTGTGCAACATCAGCATGCTTACCCAGCATTCCTCAGGTGTCTTTTTTTCAAATGCAACAGCACTAGGAGCCCTTACTCACCCCGACCCAAACACACAGTCTCAAAAGCACTTTGCTTTATGGGACCTCCCCTGCCTGAGACAAAAAGGAAGTGCAATCTGGCAAATCTACACAAAATGCAGGGGGTGAAAATATTTTCCAAAATGTGGACCCAGTCCTTTCCTGAAGTGAATGGATGATCTGGGTGATCTGTCTTGAGAGGGGAAAAAGAGAAACGGGCCAGAAAGGTCCAGAAAGGTCCAGCGCTGGCCAGTGAGGCCGGATGCGGATGCGACAGCACAGAGCGCAACTACAGATTCTGCAAACAGGAGGATGTGGAAGGCGCATACTTCAGCAGTGAGAGGGTGGAAGTGTGTGTGTGTGTGTGTGTGTGTGTCTTTTGAGGGCTCTTTGCTCCTGAAGAGTAGGCAACGCTACTACGGCACTCCACTGCCGACACAAAGTAATGTCCTCATGCCAGTGTGCTTGGCAGCTGCTGAAGTTTGTCTTGTAATTCATGACATTGTTAACTCTGCGCCACCCCCCCCCCCCCTCCACCCCACTCTGACACTACACACAGCCCCTTTACTGCAGAGTGAATTGGGCTGTTTATTTTTCCTGAACTGAGGAGGGGAGGGGGAGGGCGGTGGGGAGCTGCACTGAGGTGATTGTAAGAGGATGGGAGCCGTTTGATTTAATGATCACCCCTCATGACCCCCCCCACCCCCCCCCCCCCCATCATTTGTCTACTTGGGACAGCCCAGGCAGGAAAGTTAGTGTCTGTCAGCCACCCCCTCACGTTAATCACACTGCCAGTGAGAATGCACGCCTATTGTCCGGCAAAGCTCCTTTTGCCCCCCTTCCGTCCCTCCCCCCAGTGCTGGGAAGCCTCCTTACTAAGCATCGGACACGCCCAGTTCCTTCAACTGTCTCCATGGAAACCAGGTTTCCTTGGGGACACTAATTAAGACTATAATCTTAATCTGGGAGACTGCATCATCATGGGCCTTGTGAACTCCTGTATAGTAGTTGACTGCTGGTGTATCTGATATTCTGTATTATGCTTTAGAGCAAGCTTATCTGCTGTTTTAAGTCAGGATGGTAAGATACGCGGAATATGTACTGCTCATACTCTGAATGGCAAGATTATAGTTTCAGGGGAAAGGCATTTGAAAGAGACTTTTACAGATACTATGCAGTGTCAGCTGTCACAGAACTGGAGAAGTTACAAAAAAATATTTTTAAAAATAAAAATCAGCAGGAATGACAATTTCTGTCGTCATTTACTTATTTGTGCCGGAAAACCTAGTGGAAAAAAAGAGAAGGCAGCTGGTCTCGTATCGAAAGGGAAAAACATTTGACGGGGAAAAAAAACAATGCCTGGAGCTTTGATTTTATGAAGAGAGCGTACTGTATGCAGTTTCAGGCGTCTCCAGACAAATTTGAGGGCCCCTAGCAGGCAGGCAGGAGAACGCTTCCAGCTGGGCCCAGACTCCTCAGACCCCTGCAAAGGGAACAGAAGCCAAGCAGCTCACTGAAGGCATCTGCACCCTGCAGCTGCTGTTAATTTAGCCTTTTACCAGAGACCCTGAGAGAGATAGAGTGAGAGAGAGAGAGAGAGAGAGAGAGAGAGGGAGAGGAGGAGAGAAAGATAGAGAGAAAGAGAGAGAGAAATATGTCCTATCTAGTTAAGAATGAGGTGTTCTCAGGTGTTTCTCAATGACCACTGGACACTGGATACTGGAAACTCACCAGAGAGGGGATTTGGGGGGAGGGGAGGGCCTAAGCGCTGAGCCACAGTTAGGACGGAGAGTGCCGGGGCGGACGCAGAGGACCCAGGCAGGATAGGTGCTCTTTTGCAGACAGCTCACGGATCGTGGAAGAACATCCAGTTCTCCCGAGGTTCAGAAATCAAACGTCACGCGGCTTAATTAGGCCCTTTTGGAGGGAATTGGGAGCTCCTGACGCTCTTGGCCTGCTTTGATTGCCCTGGTTAACTGAAGACTGGGCAGGAGCGGGGGCGCACGCGCTTCTGTTTTAATCTGGAGACACGAGCCGCTGCTGTCCCCGAGCTGCGCGGCTAGGCCCCGGCTATGGGCACGCTCCTGCGCGACTAGGAGCCGTCTCAGTGAAGACATCCCAAAATCGATTTTTATGTCCCTGAGAGATATATCCCCGGGGAGGTCAATCAGCTGTTGGGGTAGTGTAGTAAAAGGTCTAGTTTAAAAAATAATAAATTAACCCCCCCCCCCAGCCCCAATGGACTAAAACCTGCCCGGGAGGTCAAAGACAGGCGTTGCCCCTCCTTGTTTTTTGACCGCTACCATCTGGGGGTGGAGTTTGGGAAGAGGAACGGGGGGACACATCACCTCCCGACCCTGAGGTGCACAGAGGACACAGCCGCAGCGGGATCATGTGATCACGTCATAGAAGCATGATGTTGCAGAAGGCATTTCATTACGTGTACCCCCCCCATCTCCCCCACCCTCTGGCCGCCCGCTTGAAAAGTGCTGAGACCCAAAGTCTGTGCTATTTTGATCCTCAGGAGGTGCATATCTGACTTTCCTGAGGAAGCGGGGGCGTAAAGAGGCGTGACACAGACAGGAAGTGCTGGCTATTTCTGCTCCTGGGTCATCCATCAACACCCCCAAACACACACACACACACATCAGCGTGGACAATGAGAAGAAGGAAAAGGAATGAAACTAATAGAAAACGACTCAAAGCAGGCCAGGCTACACACTCCTCTCCTCTTCTCTCCCCTGTTTCCCTCTCCTCTCTCCTCACCCGTTCTTCCCACTCCTCTCTCCCTCTCATCCCGCGGAGATAAAATACCCGCAAAGCCGCGTATCGGACCCCTATCCAACGGTCCGCGCGTTGGCAAGGAAGCGAGAAAGGGATCCCCTAAACGCGTGGCAGCACCGCGCCGTCACTGTCAGGGGCTTTTATTCATAATGTCCACAGTGGTGCGTGTGCTCCCTCCGGAGAAAACGGCGAGCTTCGCGCTAAGGCTCCCCGAGGCGCGGGGGTGGGGGGTGGGGGGGAGACGTCTCCCCGCTCAGCCGGTCCCCTTCAGTGGGGTGCAATCCCAGCCGCCCCCTGGCTGGGGTGCCAGAGGGGGTAATATGAATGTAAGTGCGGTGAGCGCCGTGACAGCCTTGCCTGGGCCGCCTTCATTTATCCTATGTTAATTATCGCTATCCTTCGCCGAACGAGTCGTACGGCCCGGGCCCCCGGTTTTTTCCCTTTTTATCATCGCCCGTGCCTTAAAGATAATAAACTTTTTGTTTAAGGTAATTACTTAATCTGGACACACCCGCGCGGTAAGCAGGACCATTAAGAGTGCGGGCGATAAATCAGCCCAGGGCCAGGTGGGTGATTTACTCCGAAGGTGTAATCAGTCTCTGGGACCCTCGCCGTCTTTAAGTGCCCAAATTACACGAACAGCATGCTAACGACACTGTGCTTGTCTGTCGGCCGCGCGCGAAGGAGGCCCGCCCGTCAGCGAGGCCCTGCGCCCCGCTCGCTTTTTCGCTGCCAGCCGCCGCGGGCGAGTGATGCATGGGGGTTATTAGCAGGTGGCCCAGGCGCAGCTGCTGTGAGCTGATAATCCCCCCCACATCCACCCCCCACCCCCCCAGCTCTGCTGGACAGGCTCGCACCGCTCCTTTAAGAGTGGACATCCCTACACTGCCCCTTTAAGAGTGGACATCCCCACACTGCCCCTTTAAGAGTGGACATCCCCACACGGCTCCTTTAAGAGTGGACATCCCTACACTGCCCCTTTAAGAGTGGACATCCCCACACGGCTCCTTTAAGAGTGGACATCTCCACACTGCCCCTTTAAGAGTGGACATCCCCACACTGCCCCTTTAAGAGTGGACATCCCCACACGGCTCCTTTAAGAGTGGACATCCCTACACTGCCCCTTTAAGAGTGGACATCCCCACACGGCTCCTTTAAGAGTGGACATCCCTACACTGCCCCTTTAAGAGTGGACATCCCCACACGACTCCTTTAAGAGTGGACATCCCTACACTGCCCCTTTAAGAGTGGACAGCCCCACACTGCCCCTTTAAGAGTGGCCATCCCCACACTGCCCCTTTAAGAGTGGACATCCCCACACGGCCCCTTTAAGAGTGGACATCCCCACACGACTCCTTTAAGAGTGGACATCCCCACACGACTCCTTTAAGAGTGGACATCCCCACACTGCCCCTTTAAGAGTGGACAGCCCCACACTGCCCCTTTAAGAGTGGACACCCCCACATGGCTCCTTTAAGAGTAGACATTCCTACACTGCCCCTTTAAGAGTGGACAGCCCCACACTGCCCCTTTAAGAGTGGACAGCCCCACACTGCCCCTTTAAGAGTGGCCATCCCCACACTGCCCCTTTAAGAGTGGACATCACCACACTCCCACTCTGTTTTATATAAGCTATATTGTATATAGGTTAGCGACTTCAGTAATTATTTGCATATAAATAATATGCATGTGTGTTGGCATGTACATATACCTAGGTACCTAGCATTTTGTGCTAAGAATCTAATGAGCATTTAGCACTAGTTGCTATTTTTTTACAGATAAAAATAAATGAGAAAATCTACTGTTTTAACATTAAAAAGCAAGTTACCACACTCCATACTTGAAATAATTCACACTTCAATAATTCACACAGCGTTCGCACATGAACAAGAGCCATTTTGATCCCGCAAAAAGCGTTGTGCGAAAACTAAATAAATAATGAAAACTATACTTTCAAACAGCGTTTGCTGGTGCATGCATTGTCTATGACTGCGTCCCCCTTCTGTATATTAGTAAAACAGCAGGAAAGTGCCCCGGCTAAGCCTGGGGTTTAATGTTAGGAAAATCCAGGAATCTGGCCAAGCAAAATCAGTCCCCGCCTCAGTCTGAAGCAGACCAATCACATTCACCGGCTGAGACGCCACAGACGGTCTGAAAAACAGAGTCTGGAACCCACAAATATAAATGGCTCGCTGGAATGACTCTGTGTGTGTGTGTGTGTGTGTGTGTGTGTGTGTGTGTGTGTGTGTGTGTGTGTGTGTGTGTGTGTGTGTGTGTGTGTGTGTGTGTGTGTGTGTGTGTGTGTGTGTGTGTGTGTGTGTGTGTGTGTGTGTGTGTGTGTGTACGCGAGTGAGTGTGTGTGTGATATGGCAGATTTATGAATGGTGTTAGACCAAACAGATTGTGGCTGAGAGAATCCAGCAGGTCCATTCTGGGTAAACACGGACAGGAAAGCACTCAGGATACGGAACTGGATGAAGATCGACCCCATCTGGAGTCAGACGTGTATGACAACGCGCCACTAACACAGCGCCGGGGGCTTTTGCCTTCTGATCACGGCGGTTCGCATTCAACAGATGTTATTCTGGCTACCTTTGTGCAGCTGCTTGAGTCCTGAAATGTAGGTGCTTATTTGTAGATGCAGATGCAAACACCCTATTTCACACTGTGGAGTTAGTTATCGCTAGTTTTTGGTAACAAATCGATCTTCATTTTAAAAGTTTACAGTGGCTTTTCCCACTTGATAATATTGATGTCCCTTCATTTTCTTTCTCTTTTGGATCAGCACAATCCCTCTCCATTGAACCCATATTAACGTTTAAGACGGCAAGACCTTTAAGACCTTTTAATCCCTTTCCAAGACAACAGTGAAGAAAACTCTCCCAAACTAGGCTTTTAAGATCCTGATTCAAATGCCTTCTTTCAACTGTATGTGGAGGATTCGACTGATGGATATTTTGGAGCGATAAAATGTTAGTTAATGGACAATGTGCTTTCTGAGGCCTAAACATTTTATTTCCTGTCTTACAAACAAAACATTTGCACATTTTGACAGTTGAAATGAACCATTGTTTGCTTGCTACAGCCCTGTTAACTCAACTGACATTCAGCGCCATCGCAGAATTCTTGAAGAATCCTCCTTTTTTTTCCTGCTCCTTTGCTATTAAAACAACAACTTAGAAAAATATTCTAAAATACTGAAATATTAAAGTACAAAAAAAACACAAAAATATTAAAATCAAAACAGGAATGTATGTCGCAACACTTTAAGCCAAGACAGAACTTAAAACATTTCTAAATGTCGGTTGATTGACTATAGTTGGAGCCATGTTAAATCGCAGACTTAACCATCACGACTCTACCTGCCATTTAAAAGCCGGGAAGCCCAAGCCTAATCTACTTAGCCTCTGTTGAGAAAACCCACATCAATGGGGGGGGAAAAATGTATCATTTTACAAACCCCCTTGTGCTATTCAAAGAAAAGACCCATTCACTTAATGCCTGCTTTCATTGCTCTGAGCAGTTACGTGCATCCATCTAAAAACCATAATCCCTTTTGTCGCCATGATTAACCAAACTCTTGGGAAAATTATCTCTGCAGACTAAATAAGGATGTCATACAGCGTGTAACTCACTCAGCTACAGGATAGCATAAGAAAACACAGGCTTATTGATCTAATATATGGATATGAACTGTAGTCAGTGGGGTGTGCTTAGCGTGGAAACCTGTATTCCTTTTATTTTGCTGTGTACAGTAACAAACTGCAACCTACCAAAAAGTTCAGAGGCATCAGAGGCTGTGAGTTGGCCTGTCAGTTTCCCAGGGTGCAAAGCAGCGCCGTTGGCATGGCGCTGTGTCGTTAGGACATGAGCCAGCTTATTCTGCTGGAATTTCCTGTCTGAATTTAAATCCACCCCACCCCCCCCCTCTTTTTACTCCCCTCCTCGTTTTTCTGAAGGAGACAGAAAAGCTTTTTAATTACACAGCCGAGGGTTCGCTTCTCAGGATATTATTATTGTTATTGAGCACTTCCTGCGCGGATGAGCACTTCCTGCGAGGATGAGCTCTTCCACTACAAAGTGCGCCGCGGATTTTGTCTCCGTTCGGACACGAAAAGTGAATGTTTTCACTTCGCCGCGAGGCTCAGGGCGCCTTTTCTTGCCGTTTAACACCTGCCATCGTCTTAACGAGATCAAACCCCTGCTTAAGTCAGAAACAAAAGAGACGGGCCGTTTCTCACCGTCGCCTCAGAGGATGTTTTGCCAGCCAGAGATTTTTGCACGGTTTCGAAAAAATTATATTTTAAAAGCAAAACATTAATGAGGGCTGTTGTGAAGGGCGTAAAGTGTACGACTGTATCGCTGCAAATGGACAGTTGAGCACACTACCGCGCAGGACGCGCGGAAAACGGAATGAGACGAGGGCGGTTTTTAGACCGGAGCCGCCGACTGTGAAACTCTCGAAGCAGAAGCCCTGCGTTTCTGTGCCTGTGCGGGACGAGCTCCTGTAAAAAACCCCAGGTCTCGCTGCAGCCTTCCTCCAGATGTAAAAACAAATGTTATCACCCCAAAGACTAATAGATGTGAGGGCCTGCGCAGGACACCCCTGCACCGCGAGGGGGGGTGGGGGGTTTTGGGCTCAGTAAATCAGGTAAACGGGCCCCTTGAACTCTCCAGAGCGCTCTCCTTTTGTTTTCACCATCGAGTAGGAACAATGGAGCTGTCTGGGTGATGGAATAAGCCCCGCTCGGTCAATCCCCCATCGCCCCGGTCTGCTGACCGGCTCGGGACGGCCCAACTCTGTGCCCCCTCCCTCCCTGGGGTTTGCGGGAACACAGCCACGTCCCAATATGACAACCACAACCCCCTGCCACACAAACACGCACATTCAGCTCTTTTCCATAGCGGGTGCTTTTAATGGCCCTTAAGGGGGAAACGTGCGTGTTTATGAGAGAAATGATGGTGTTTTGGAGACTGCAGTGGGTCAGTGTTGGCATATGAAACATTTAAGAGCGGGCTTATAACAAATATAATATGTGATTATTAGTGAGGCATTGCTGCTGGCCACGATTTAGGCCGTCTCTATTTCTGCTCTTAAATTTAGGCTAGTCGCACTGTTGTTACTGTTACCGTCCACCAAACCCTAAGAACACAGTGTTATTCATATGCAGGTTACGCATGGTTACACGTGTTTTTAAGTTGTTTAGGGTAGAATATTCTTATTGTTTAAAAGTTCTCCAGTTTTTTGTGAAAGGTCGTCAGCGGAAATAGTTTTTTACACCACTTGGAGGAGGAGGAGCAGAAGTAGATTTCCCTCAGCCAATAAGGCTTTCAGCGCAGCGACCAATGACTTCAGTGTAAGAGAATTCCAGGGGTGTTTTGGGCTGATCCGCTCGGTCATGTTTTTCGCGGCCCAGTTCTCCCCGGCTCTTTGTCCCGGGCCTTCCCCCCGACCCCTCTCCCCCATTATTCACCCACCCCATTATTAATGGGGCATTAACTTGGGCCTGGACTCTGAATAAAGCTGTTTTGCTTGCACCCACTCAACCACCCGTGCGCTCACACAGAGGGCCATTATGCCGCTCGCCGCGTCTCCCTGGAAGATGTCCGCCTGCCTGTCGCTCCACAGAAAGGGAGGCCCGTTTGCTTGGACGCATCCTCCACTGCTGAAGAGTTTAAAGAAATGGAGACACTTTTGTCCGCAGGGTGTTTGGCAGAAGCCTTCCACTGACTCTGTGCTTTATGTCCTTTCAGCTGCCGTGCATTACAGTTTGTGCTCTGTGCATCAGTTACACTATGCGTGCATTACAGTTTGCTGTGTGCATTACAGTTGTGCTGTGTGCATCAGTTACACTGCGTGCATTACAGTTTGTGCTGTGTGCATTGCAGTTGTGCTGTGTGCATCAGTTACACTGCGTGCATTACAGTTTGTGCTGTGTGCATTACAGTTGTGCTGTGTGCATCAGTTACACTATGCGTGCATTACAGTTTGCTGTGTGCATTACAGTTGTGCTGTGTGCATCAGTTACACTATGCGTGCATTACAGTTTGCTGTGTGCATTACAGTTTGTGCTCTGTGCATCAGTTACACTATGCGTGCATTACAGTTTGCTGTGTGCATTACAGTTGTGCTGTGTGCATCAGTTACACTATGCGTGCATTACAGTTTGCTGTGTGCATTACAGTTGTGCTGTGTGCATCAGTTACACTGCGTGAATTACAGTTTGCTGTGTGCATTACAGTTGTGCTGTGTGCATCAGTTACACTGCGTGCATTACAGTTTGTGCTGTGTGCATTGCAGTTGTGCTGTGTGCATCAGTTACACTGCGTGCATTACAGTTTGTGCTGTGTGCATTACAGTTGTGCTGTGTGCATCAGTTACACTATGCGTGCATTACAGTTTGCTGTGTGCATTACAGTTTGTGCTCTGTGCATCAGTTACACTATGCGTGCATTACAGTTTGCTGTGTGCATTACAGTTGTGCTGTGTGCATCAGTTACACTGCGTGGATTACAGTTTGTGCTGTGTGCATTACAGTTGTGCTGTGTGCATCAGTTACACTGTGCGTGCATTACAGTTTGTGCTGTGTGCATTACAGTTGTGCCGTGTGCATCAGTTACACTGTGCGTGCATTACAGTTTGTGCTGTGTGCATTACAGTTGTGCCGTGTGCATCAGTTACACTGTGCGTGCATTACAGTTTGTGCTGTGTGCATTACAGTTGTGCCGTGTGCATCAGTTACACTGTGCGTGCATTACAGTTTGTGCTGTGTGCATTACAGTTGTGCTGTGTGCATCAGTTACACAATACAGTTTGTGCTGTATTTAGTCTCTCAGGTGTACCGCCTGCAGCCGGTTCCATGACAAACACCAGTGAAGCAGGAAATGCAGCTGGTGTGTGTCACGCACTGAAAACAGAGTTTTATATACTACACGTGACAGGCATGACCATGGTTGTTCTGTCCGACTACAAATAAACCTAATATTTATATATTTATGTATATATGTCCTTACAGTCACTATTATATAATAGCGTTTTGGTCATGAATCTTTGCCAACTCCTTTATTTACCCTTTGTGAAATAAACACTAAATAAAGCTCAGACAGTCGGGAAAAATGCAAAGCACAACTGTCTGGAGACTAAGAGCACACTTTCAGATAGAGCCCTGGGGATCCTATATCAGACTCACAAGCACAGTCTACCTGGATAGAGAGGCCACTTCCCGGCCGCTGGGACGAGCCTGTCCGTCACACTGTCAGGTGGTAAGTGAAAGAAATGGCCTAGGAATGCTGATACACAGGTCCTATCTGCTGGGCCCCTAAGGTCTACATACATACACACACACACAAGCACACACACATGCAAACACACATGCACACACACGCACACACACACACGCAAGCACACGCACACATACGCACACACACACACGCAAGCACACGCACACATACACACACACAAGCACACACACAAAAGCACAAGCACATACACACATACACACACACAAGCGCAAGCACACACACACACTCACACACAAAAAAATACACAAGCACACACACACACACACGCAAGCACACGCACACATACACACACACAAGCACACACACAAAAGCACAAGCACATACACACACACAAACGCAAGCACACACACTCACACGCAAAAAAATACACAAGCACACACACACAGACACACACGCAAGCACATGCACACATACACACACACAAGCACACACACAAAAGCACAAGCACATACACACATACACACACACAAACGCAAGCACACACACACTCACACAAGCAAAGAAATACACAAGCACACACACACAAACGCGCAAGCACACACGCACACGCAAAAAAAACAAGCACACACACACAAACACGCATGCACACATACACACACACAAGCGCGCACACAAACGCGCAAGCACACACACACTCACACACGCAAAAAAATACACAAGCACACACACACACACACACAAACACGCAAGCACACGCACACATACTCACACACAAGCACACACACAAACGCGCAAGCACAGGCATGTGCACGTACGCACACGCATATATACACACACACACACACACACACACACACACAGCGCAGGTAGAGATAATGATTTGCGCTGACCCCTCTGGTCTCTGCTTTTAGGTCGCCTCTGACTTGCCAGCCAAAGAATTTTAATACAATCCAGAGATCTGCCGCCACCTCTTCGTCTCCTTGCCGAAAATGTCACATGAGTTTACAATTAGAACGTGTGAAACTGTACGGATAGAAACGCTCTCAAATGCAGCAGAAACACTTTGATTATGAGGAAGGAGAAGGAGCTGAAGGCAGACACTGGTGGAAACTGTAGAAAAGCTTAACGTCACAAGAATGAAAAAATCTAAATGAGAAACAAAACTTGAAAAAAAAAATCTTTTGATACTGAAAGCACACTTCATAGACAATTAAAATGAGGCTTAACCATACTAAAGATTAACTGCAGTTACTGCACAACAATTAATGAGGACTTTTTGTTTTTAATAAGACAACCCGAGCCAAGGACTTTTTTTTTTATTACAGGAAGATGTTGATTTTTGCCGTTTTTTCCCTCACAAATAAAAAAGCAACACGCACAAGAAAGCAATAACGTGCAAAAAATGCTGGCAGTATAAATGGGAGGTTGTAATTAGACAGGTTGTGCAGAGCAGCTTGACTGACTAAAAGGTTCCAATTACTTTGCTGTAAAGGAACTTCGCATAAATGCAGCTGTTATTTTATTTTAAAGGGCCGGGAGATATAGAACAAATCTTGCCTGTGCCTGAACAGTATTAATTATTGCCCCTGGTCCCACATAATTTAAGTTCCAAGGATGGCGAGCATTCCCGCCCCCCTCCCCTGCTAGCCATTAACCTTTATTTACAGGCTGTTATTGCCCCACACTCTGATTTGATAAGTATGACTGCGCAGTCTGACTGCGCAGATGCCCTTGCAGAGGGATGCTTCTTGCTTGGCAGGGATGCGCAGCTACAGCCGGCAGAGAGAAGGGGGTTTTCCCATAGCTGTCAGCCCCCGTTTGTGTCGGGGCCTTGTTGGCCCTATCATCTCTCTCAGTTCAAAGCCTAGTCTAGCTGCAGGTCTTTGTCAAAAGCCCAGTTGGGTATCTTTTATGTTCGAGATGTAGGATTTCTTAGGATGACTTTGATTATTTATTTATTCCACTTCTCTTGTGTGATAGTGCCAATATTTTACACGAAATGGCTCGGGTCGCTCTGAAATTCATGTTGCTTTATTGTAGCGATTTTGCCTTTGAACTTTTTTTTTTTGTTGTTGAAAAGACCAGCTTTTTTTTTAAGGCCCCCCTCTCTTTTTCTCTCCCTCTATCCTGCTGTCTGTTTCTCTAGCCCCTCACCACATATTCCCCACCTTCCACACGCCAATCCCCATCGATGTTCGTCACCATGAAGGGCGGTACCATTACGAGCCACACGCCCTACACGCCATGCATGGGTAAGTCTCACGCCCACAACTAACGCACGTGCACAACTAACACGTTTCTCTGTTTTTCCTGGTTATAGAACGTTCAAATAAATATATCACCCAGTTTAATCTGCCAGATTGTAAATCATACTTTGAATAAATGTTTTTTTTTTTTTAATCATGGGCATTTATGTAGAATTTGTTTCAAGTGAGGGTTATGGATTGCACTGTGCCTTGGAAGTGGATGCTTTTGATGAGAAGGCAGATGAAATGCATTACTCTTTTGATTAGGGTTTATTTTTTCACACCCGTGTAGACAGGAGGCATTGTGAAGATGCTTTTCTGTACATCTATGAAAATGTGTGCGAGTGTGTACATTGGTATATTTAAGTGCTGTGAGGTTACAGATGGAAGTGGAGGTCATTTTAGGCTCTGTGTTCATTTCAGATGCAGTGGGGTTTTTTAAGAACTAGAAGATTTATTTACCCCAGTCCACCAGCACTGCACTACATATCAATAAGAGAGGACCCCTCCAGATATGCTAAGATGTTGAAAACCTCACCACACAGATAGCAAAGAGAGACAAAAAGATGATAAACAGCAGCTAAATATGGGTAAAACCCAATGCTAGCATTTCCCTATACAGTGCAGTTCGGAAGTATTTGGACAGTGACACACTTTTTGTTGTTTTGGCTCTGTACCCCAGCACATTGCATTTGAAATGGAACATTGACTATGTTATAGTGCAGACTTTCAGCTTTAAGGGTTGTTTCTCTTGACTCATTTTCCTATTGAACTCTCTGGAAAAATAAGTCAGAAGAAGAAACCCTTAAAGTGATCTATCTACATCTACTGCATATTTGGCACCGGAGTGATGGTTGAGGCTCCTTTGATACCTCAGACCCTTGGTGACTTACAAACGAATGCAACCAAATATTAAATATGATGACTTTATTATTATGTTATGTTATGTTAAGTGTTATGTTAAATGTTAATTTGTGAAATTACTTTTCATCCCCGAAAATGGGGGGGGGGGGGGTGGCTTTATATACAATTGTACAATTGCTACACGGTTCACCCAGTATGGATGTAAAAGCCTTCAACTTAAAGCTGAAAGTCATCACTTTAACCTCATACTCACTGGATTTCATATTGAATGTGTGGAGTACAGAGCCAAAACAACAAAAATCTGTCACTGTCCAAATACTTACATACTGCACTGTATTTGCCTATCATCAGAGGTGGAAAGTCCAGGTTCAGAAAGCAAAAGTCCTCCACAGTATTTTTTTTTTTTTTTCAAACACCTGGATTTGCTAATTAACACAATTCTTCAGCCAGGAGTTAGAACTAATTAGTGAAATCAGCTGGCTAAGTTCATGGGTGGAAGAAACACATGGCAGGATCTTTACTTTCTGACCCCTGGACTTTCCACCTCTGCCTATCATTTTGTTGTTCTTCTCTGTGATTTTTGCCTGTGTAGAATAAAATACCACCGCCGATACACATAATAATAAAATACCACCGCCGATACACATAATAATAAAATACAACCGCCGATACACACACATACATCACTCCAACCCTAACAAAGCACACCTCATTCAACAGCTGGAGATTTCGTTGAGCTGCTAATTAGTGGAATCAGGTGTGCCACAGGCTTTGTTTTAGGGATGAAATGAAAGCATACAGGACGGTAGATTTCCAGGAACAGGGTTGGGGACCACCGTACTAAGGAGCTGTTAAATAGCATAAATAACACCTTTGGAAATAACCTACTGAACCATAAAACTGTTACTAAGACTCACTTCCCAGTTCGGCAAATCGCACGTGTTCAACCCACTTTGGTTGTTTCTTGTTAATCTTTCTGTCAGGTGGACTGAGTTATGTGTGTCTATGGGCTGATTTGGGAAGCTCTGTCTTGCTTTTGTGTTAAGACTGTGGTATTAAAACACAGTCGACAAAGCCGTGTTTTAACAGAGCTGCTCAAAGGCCCCTGTCCGAGTTTACCTTTATCTTAAAAAAGGAGGAAAATCAATAGAGTTGTGGAAATTGTGCTGTTCCATTAAAATTCACAGATTTGATGGTGATACATGCTGGGTGCCGGGGAGAAGCAGAGCTATTCATCACAGAGGCTGGAAAGTCGGGAAAAAATTCCGTCTCTGTTCTCGGCCACCTTGATTAATGTGATTTGATCTTGACAGTGGACCCCTAATACATCAAGACCTTGATCTAGCTGTCTTTTCCTCTGCCTGTGCCAAATTCATCTAATTACATGAACATTGCGCAGCAAATTAAGTGTGGTGTCATTTGTCGGCAGCCGCCGGCGCTTTATTATCCGCTCGCGGCGGCGTGTCAAAGGTCCCCTCCTCGATTGCCTAACATGACATCTGCGCGCAGTCCCCTTTATCATTGTTTGCATATAACATAATGAGGGCGCAGGTTATTTTGTCAAAGCTGTCATAAGAGCAGCAGTGGGACGCTTCCCCCTTGTTTTTTTTTTTCTTGCGAGTGCGCGGGACAGCTTCTTCACTGCCGGCGGGATGATGGGAGGCCCGGAATGCGCCGTTTCCTTCTCAAGACAGAGTACACTAGGGACTGTCCTGTCAGCAGCCTAGCAACTGGGAGGAGGAGTCACGTGACTCTAAGCAGCATGCCAGAGTTATCAGCAAAGCCTTTTTTTTATATCACTACAAACTTTCACAGGCAACTGTGAAACTCTTAACACTTCTAAACATCTCCAGAGAAGCAGGTTAGAGTGGCGTCATCTCACAGTCACTTTTATGACTATAACGTATAATACATTTAAGCAAAATTCATAAAAACAATGTCCGCGGCATATATTTTAGTTTGCACTTAATCATATGCACTACAACGGCGCTTGGTTGCGATTAAAGTTTTGGTGGCCTTTTCAATCCTTTGGCTTTTAATGGGAGCTGTGGAGATGGAGTGAGTCAGCCACAGAATGAAGCCTGACCTGGGACAACAGGAAGCCGTTTAAACTTAAACCACCTCCTCCCCATCTCAAAGTTTCAGCTACTTTCAGTATTTATTCAGAGAGTTCATAACCGTGAAGCTGACCACAGAACCCCCCCCCCCCCCGCTCTGTCTCTCTCTCTCTCTCATCCCTCTCCCTCTTGCTCTCCCTCCCTCTCCCCTCTCTCCCTCACATCCCTCCCTTCCTCTCTCTCCCCATCGTCCCTCTCTTCAAACTGAAATTCACAAATGCTTTATTGGCATGACAAGACAAATCCGATTTTGCCAAAGCACAGAAAAGAACGTACAATTGAATGCAGAAACACAGACCTAGACGTACAGTGCACAGACAAATACAGGCAAATATACTCACTGGTTGTCCCTCTGTTTATGGCAAGCTATAACATCATTTTAACTCTCTTTCTCTCTCTCTTTAGTATACTCATTGAGAGAACCAAAAAACAGCCGTGGGCTGCAAGGGCGAGTCACCGTGATCGTGCCCCATTAATTCCTAAATCTGTGCTTTCTGCCTCCAGTGCTCTGTGACTAAGTGTTGAACAAAGGCTACATTCTCCAGCTTTGTTTTCAGATGATACTGCGCGTCCCTCAATCGGTCATAGTTTGTTCAGCACTTTGACAGCGGCAGATCTGCAGATCTGTATACTGTACTGTACTATTTTACCCTCCTGGAATACATACCACACTAAATGATTGACAGTTATGGACCTACAGCTGCACCTGTGAGTGAGATGAACAAACATTTTCACACACAAAAGAGCTTTTGAAAAATACGTGACCGCAGGTGGCCACATTTAAGGAGAGAACGTTTGATAGGTTTTATTTGACTGTAAATCCAGTCTGATTGTGTATCGGCGGCGGTAAAGCGCTCTAGTGTTAAAGGTTCTGTGTCGTGATTCGCACAGAAGACCTGGCATGAAGTTGAAGAGGTTTCCAGAGAGCCAGACCTCATAAATGGAAAGCAGAAAACAGATATTCTCCCAGTAAATCCTGGAGTGAGGTGAACCGCACTCTGGAGAGCCCTGGACTTTTGTTTACACGCAGATGAATGATTCCCTGTGGATGTACACTGACATGTTTTTGGAGAGGAGTAATTAATACCCAGAATCCTCCCCTGTAGTCACAGTAGCTCAGCAAAGATGAAGCAGATGAACAAAACAGAGCTGCTCTTCTCTTTGATCCACACGGCCCTTATTTTGTTTGGGATGCCGCTGGACCCAGAGATTCAAATCTTTCCAGTTTTGTATGGTGTAGTTGTGGCCTGCAGCGCTCCTTTTCAAACAAACAAACCTGCTACATCCTACCAGCCAATCAATCTTGTTTAGGCTGCACTCAGAATGTGCTGGTTAAATACATGTTCCATGTCAACAGTTTGTGTTTGCTGAGGAGCAAGCTGACGCACATGCCCTGTGGACACGAATACCACTGGCACGTTCGTTTCATGCAATAATGGAAGGATCTAAGAATTCTTACACATGGAATAAAATAATGCTTGTGTGAACAGAGACATGTAGTAATCAAATATTAATCATGTGAATATGCAAATTAACCACAAGACATGACTTCTCAGGAGAGAATTTACTGGCACTCTTTATGTATAATCATGGGCCGTGTTCATGTAGAACTTTACCAGGAAACCCAACGCATATTACTGTCAAGCTTGGACTGTAAATTTCACCCGTTTGTTTCTGGGTCATAGCATTTGTCATTGCGTAGAACGGGTTATAAAAGCACCTTCGTTTAAATTTCAGGCTCAACCTTCTCATGTCTGTATGAGAGCACCAGAACTGTCAAAATGGAAAGAAGTGAAGCAGAGGTATTTGAGCCTGCATCACAATGCAGTGAAACTGCAGAAGCAAACCTGTTGGCTGGCCTGGCAAAATACATGATAGTGGACCTGTGCCTGACCCTTGGGGGACCTTTTCTGGTTTCCCACTTCTCTCTACCTCTGCTTTAATGACTGAAACATAGCAGAATGAGGAGTACTGTCATGCGACATGCCACCCGTGCTGCCCCTCCTGGACACAGTGGAGGGGACCATCCTCACAGTACACATCTCAGGACACTAGCGCCTATCCCGTCACCCCTCATTATTTTTTTGGTGAACACGACTGTAGCTATGCGAAGCCGTGGAGCATCATGGGAAGCCTGCTCAGCAGCTGGGAGAAAGTGCTAAGCTCTCTGTCAGACAGCAGAGGATATGCTCACAACATTAGCCTCTGCATTACAAGAGCTCTTTTTTCCCTACACCACCATCTCGATAAAAGGCAATATCTCTCTTTCAGAGTTACCTCTGACATGGACAGAGCCACCCATGGTGGTGATGTAATGGAAGTCTGCTGAAATGACAGGTACTGATTAAGAGATGGATTCCTCCAGCTTCTTAGCTCAGAGGCCTGCAGAAGACGGCCCATCTTTGAGTAAAGTCTGATCTCTGAAAGAGCGGCTCAAGTAACGTCTTGTCAGAAAGGGCGGATCGAGGAGTCTTCAATAATAATACCTGTCAGAGGAGGCCTCCTATTTGTGTCTCAAACTATAAAGTGCGCGGCAATAAATTATTCCGAATTGTCTCCAACTTCAAACGAGACATGTTTCCTTGACTTTTATTCTGTTCTGTCTGTTGTGTTGTCTGTGCATGCAGTGTAAAAGGACCAGTGGAAAAAATATGGGGGTGGGTTAGAGAGGAGTTTTTCATGGGAGCAGACTGACTGTGGTCGTCTTTTCTATGCAATCCAGTCGCAGTTCAGGGAGAGGCTCCACCACAAAGTAGCCAGAGAATTCAGGACTTTTTAAAGCACCGTACAGAATTTTAAGTATATTTGGTCTTTAAAGCATAATTAAAATCCAAGAGAAGAGGCTGCATTTTTCACAAGACTGAGATCTTGCAGTATTATATTATCTATAATATAAATGGTCAATATTACTGATTGAACATGCCATTATAAAGGTGAAGGACATCATCATATTTAGTCCCCTCTAAACAGTTCTATATCAAATGTATTTTTATCAAGACAGAAATGACATATAAAACCACAGTAATCCAAGTAGCAGAGGCAAACAAGATGAAATTAGGCAATGCTTCTGTTGTGGTGTGTTACGCAAAGCACCTCAGATCGCTGTGTCTCTCAGGTAAATCATTGTCGGCCCTTAAACATGTCAAAACACTTACTTACAACCTCAAATGGCATACTTAGAAAAATTAACACAGATTTGTTTCCACTGTCACCATTGAATAAATTTAAGGCAACCCATATAAAACATAAAGCACTGCTTTGCCAAATCATGCGTGCCGTGGCAACAGGAGTTGTAGTCCTGGCGACACTCATTAAGTCATGGTATCTTAACCAATCAGGTTTGCCCTGAAAATTGTGGGAAGCAGCAGCACTGAGCAGGATGAGCACATACAGTGCAAACAGGCTCTGGAGTCCATGCCTACCACACACAGATAATAGCTCTCTGGTATTAGCAGCATGCCACAACTAGAAGGACCTTTCTCCCTGCAGGGCTGCTGAGGTAAGAATTACTCTTCAAAGATCTCATGGTCTCTCTGCTCCAAGAGTGGTTTAAACTCCTTTGTTGGCAGCACATATATATGAACCCCCATTGTAATAATGCTATTAATTCCAGCCAGGCCTCAGAAATTTGAATATCGCATTACTTATTTAGTAATGTTTCTTCTCAGACCGTTTTAAGTAGTTTCTACAAAGGAGTTTGTTTGAGAAAGTGGTTTGCATATTGTATGTCTGCTGGTTGGCTTAATACAGAAATATTTATGTGATTCATAACTAACTCACATTTACTGATGTTCTCCATCTTCAATACCATTACACGTGTATTTCATGTGGGGATGGTATTGAAACGCATGTGTTTAGGTGTGTGTGTGTGTGTGATAATAGTCTATACTGAGGCTTGTAGGGGTTTATCTCCGGGCTTTAAGTGCCTGACTGCACTCCAGCCTCAGGGTGTTTTCTCAAAGAGGGTTTCCTGTGTTCGGCTCGCTCCGAGATGCGCAATCAAAACTCTGAATTAATTTTAAATGCTTTATCTGGACGGAGCTCAAGCTGAAAGTGTGCCAGAAGCTGTAAAATTGAGGGAATGCATCTAAACCGCTCATTAAAACACTGGCCAGTCGTCACTTTAATAATATTTTTTTTCCATACATTGTGGTAAATATTTGTTAAGGGTCCAATTCTGCTGTGCAAATATTGGGTGTGTGAATAATGACCATTAAAACATTGGAGTAAAAACATTCACTAAAAAGCCCAGGGACACATGAGTAGTTGGCACAGGTTAACCGAATGAGATCTGGACCAAGAGAGGGTCTGTGTGTCGCTTGTGCTGGGTACAGAGCTCACGGCTGTCATTCTGACACGCTTCCACAATCTGGCCTGAGGAATACCGTTGTGAGGGATGGGAGCGTGGCTGAATGGGGTTTGGGCAAACCCCACCACACCAAGAGCATTTGGCTCTAATATGCACACACAGATAAGATCACTTGAGTTGCCCATTTGTGAAAACTGGCGCGTCATTTGAGCCGAACGGTAATGTGGCGAACGTGCACAAGCCGCACTGTGCAGCAGAAGCAGAGGGTGGTGTGTTCTGTGTATAGGCTGCCTGTTCCCGCTCAGCTCCCAAACAGAGCCCTCTTTATGGGCATCCGTTGGCGGGGGTTGCAGGCAGAAAGTTGGCCCTGGAACAAGGCTAGTAGTCTGCAGCTATTTACTGGAAACTGAGTGGAGCTGTGGGTCAGGAGAGTTGGCCCCTGGGACAGAGTGGGGAAAAATGAGAGATTGAGGTCAATCAGGACTCTGCCCAGGAATACTGGATCTCAGAACCACCTTTCAGACCCAGAACCACTGTGGGCTGGCTATCATCTTCATCAAGTTAATGGATTTTCGATTAATTTAAGACACCCAGTATGGCCACTTTACTTCAAAAGGAGTAACAAAAAGGACTTTTGAACTTGTAAGTTTGTTAGTGCATAAAGAACAAGGATCAGAGGTAAATATGTTTGGTTGCGTTTCTGCATGGTGGAGAGCAGTGGGAGACCAGGCTCTGGGATCCTGCAGGCCCCTCTCATTGTGATGAATGGATCACTGCTACCAGGAACAGGAAACACACCCACCCTGACAGAGTGTGTGGGGGGGGGGGGGGTCTGGGAGTCTGGGGTTTGTGTAGAGCAGAGCGATCACATACTTCACTCTTTGGGAATTTTCTTTTGTTAATATATATTTTTTAAAAGCCTAATAATTATTTTTTTGCATTACATGAAACCCCCTGCACACACACACACACACACACTCCCCCTAACCTGCACACTCAGAGACGCACACACACACACACACAGGCGCACACACACTTCCCCATACCCCGCACACACACAGACACACACACACACTCCCTACTCCAGCACAAATCAAACTCCCTCCCATGGTCGTTTCCTCCCATAAAGGCAGGGGAAAGGACTGTAGCGGGAGAAGCAAAGTGCTCTGCTTAGTGTAACACGCTCTGGCATCTCCGCTGGAGTTCCTGGTGTTTGAAGGCAGAGGGGAGCTTCCCGAGGCTCTGCTGGAGTTCTGTGTAAACCCGCCCGTCTGTGTCAGAGCCGGTCTAGTGTCTGCCGGCAGATGGACGGAAGGGCGGCAATCCTCTGATCTACTCTGGGCGGTATGCCGTTCGCTCCATTCCTCTCCCCACCAAGCATTTCCCCACACCCCCTGCCACCGTCACGTCAGGAGGTTCCTCTCTGCCATGGGTCTGACTTTGACATCAAATACTCGCCTTCAAAGGCTGTCGCCAGGGAGTTCTACCAGGCCCTCATCAAAAGCTGGAAGTGATAAGGCCTGCCGCTCACCTTCAGGAGGTATTAGAGTTACAGGAGTCTCCCAGCGTGAGGGGACAGACTAACTGCCAGCCAAGAGAGCACATATTTTTATCCTCTTTTCCACCTGCAGGCTAATTTGTGCGATTCGGTTGCAGCTTTTCCCTTTTTTTCCCTACTACCTGAGCGGCACAAACCAAACCTGTGAGGCCCGAGTCTCTACCTTCCAGACATATTGTCTCATTACAGCACGGCGCCTGTGCGTGATACCCTGCCCACCCAAACCGCGCTCTTCGATGGCCACGCCCCTCTGCTGCCCTCAGCCTCAACTTGTCATGCTCTCCGAGCCAAACAGGTCGAAGAACGCTAGGAGACATGATCTCATTTTCATTAGAGTTGTGAAAAAACACAGACAAGGAAACAGTTGGTATCAAAATCCACTGATAAGTCAATTCAGGTACAGACCTGATCTTTACCTGGCTGTTGAACTCATTCCAGCCTCAGGTAGACAGGTTTACAAAGATCATGTCCAACCTAGTGGTTCGGTATGATTCTGGAAGCTCTGGGAACTGACTATGGGCCAGCAGGGAGAAAAATTAAAAGAGGAGCTCGAACCAAACCCGACCACAGTCGGATTCAGTCAAACCCGACCACAGCCAGATTCAGTCAAAGCTGACCACAGCCAGATTCAGTCAAAGCTGACCACAGCCAGATTCAGTCAAACCCAACCACAGCCAGATTCAGTCAAACCCAACCACAGCCAGATTCAGTCAAACCCGACCACAGCCAGATTAAGTCAAAGCTGACCACAGCCAGATTCAGTCAAAGCTGACCACAGCCAGATTCAGTCAAACCCGACCACAGCCAGATTCAGTCAAACCTGACCACAGCCAGATTCAGTCAAAGCTGACCACAGCCAGATTCAGTCAAACCCAACCACAGCCAGATTCAGTCAAACCTGACCACAGCCAGATAAATTTTTCTCTTTATGTCAAAGATGTAACATTAATCTCTCCCCCCCCTCTTTCTCTCCATCTCTCTCTCTTTTCTCTTTCTGATCCTCAGACCTCCAGGTTTAGGCGGCAGCCCCGTCATCTCAGACATTTCTCTCATTCGACTGTCCCCGCACGCCCCAGGCAGTGGGGAGTCTCCGTTCAGCCCGCCCCACCCCTACGTGAGCCCCCACATGGAGCAGTACCTCCGGTCTGTCCACAGCAGCCCCACCCTCTCCATGATCTCTGCGGCCCGGGGTCTGAGCCCCGCTGACCGTGAGTGTCCCACCATCCTCTCCAAACGCATAAAACTGTGTGGAAATTTGTCTAATATGGTATACAAGCCTGTGTGAACCTTCTGTCTCTGTGAATTATTCTTTGGGTTGGGCTTTGGTGGTTGGGGGAAGGGAAAGGGGATTGTTTCGGGGGGGGGGGGGGGTTGGGGGTGGAGGGAGGGTCGGGGGAATGGGGGGAGTTATTGGAGGCTGTGGAAATTAATAAAGGAAAGCAGGCCCAGAAGAATTCCCCAAATTTACTTAGACGTGATGACAACTCTTTCTTCAGGACCACATCGCAGTAACAGGCTGAGGCGAGGAGCCAGAATGGAGAATAAATCACCTTTTACAGTCTGTCAGCAGTAATGCGCCTGTGCTTTTAAAGTTAAATAAGCAGCTCGGAGGAGATCTCGTCCCTGATAAAGCCCTGGAAAACAGCGAGAAAGGGAAAAAAACTGGAGGCTATTTGAGCTGGAGTGAATGCAAATGGGCAGAGGTGGCAAACAGGTTTCTAACCTTGGATTCTATCAGACATTACAAATGGCTGCCTCAGTCCAGCACTATCTGAGCTAGTCTCTACGAAACACAGGCTGGATTTTTAAAGGCAGTGGGGGGGGGTTGGTTTTAATTACAGTGGCGACATTCGTTTTAATTAGTCAATTTTTTTTCCTTCCCAATAATCTATGGTTTTGTAATATATACCAATAATCATCATCTGGAAATCATTGCTGGAAATTCTTTGCACAGTTGCTGGCGACGTCTGCAGACAGAGCAGCGTGAGACGTCATATTCGCTGTCCCTCGCCGATGATATTTCAGTCCAGTACAACGGTACGGAGCACCTCCAGGGGCCAGAGCTCTGCATTGCTGCCCTTATCCAAGCGTCCTTCACTGGAATACTTTTTGGCTGAACAGCCTGTTTCACTGGCCCTTCATACTAGACTCTCGGGCATGTTCCTCTTTCAGCCGACACAAAGTGACTCAATTTAAGTGGTTATATGATCTGGGGGAGTCTGGTTCTGCCATGAAGCAGCACAAACACATGCCTGTTCTCCTTTACCAGGACCGGGCCTAATTGTTTCTGAAAGGTCACTTACGGCATGAGCTTATGGCAGGCTTGTCGGAGGGGGGGTGTTGGGGTGAGTTGGGGGAAGAGTAGGGGGGGGGTTCGGCCCCCATTCGCGCCCCTCACCTTAAACAGCGCAGACGTCGCCCCCTGACCTTACTGCAGTAGCCGTCAGAAAGCAGGAACCCAGTTGTACGCTGTGGCCACTGTAAAACGGCGTAAAACAAATTAATATCTCGTTCCTATTGCTCCTGACACGTTTAATGGGGGTTTACTGGGTACAGATGTTAACACGGTTACATCGTTATTACCCCGGTCCTCTGTGGACGCCGGCCACCAGGCGCTGGACGCGTTTTTGAAAGCGGGGGGGGGGGGGGCTTCACAGGTCAGAGGAAATGCAGGAATGCGGTACCCCCCTCTCCCTCCATCTCCGGCCCTGCATTCCTCTCTCTCTCTTTCTCTCTCTCTGCTTTTGTCCTGAGCAGCACGAAACGGCCCATCGTGGACCTCCAGTCTTCCCTCACCCAAATCCAACCTCTTCGCGCGATGTTTGACGCAAAAGCCCCTTCCCAAATGATGTGCATTTTCTGACTGTTGGTCTGGCTTCCCTCCCGCAGTTACCCACGAACACTTAAAGGAGCGCGGCCTCTTCGGCTTGCCCCCGCCCCCTCCCGGCTCCAACGCGGCCGAGTACTACCACCTGATGGCCAGCCACCGCAACCCTTACGGGGACCTGCTCATGCAGACCGGGGCTGCTGCTGCCGCCCACCTCCCTGAATACATCGGCCCAGTGGACGGTGAGTACAGATTACAGATTCTCCACAGAGTAACTGGGGTTACTAGGAGCCCATGATTATCTCAGGTTAACCGTCGCACACAGCGGCGCTAGTTAGCGTAGCTTTGAGAAGGCAGCGGCTCATGGTGGTTTTAAACCGACGGGGTGAGTGAGACGCTCTCGTTTGGCTGCTCTCGGACACTCCTGCTCTGCATGTTTCCTCACAGATGTGTTACTTTAGATTCCCCCTCTCCCCCCCTCTCCCTCCCCCCTTCTCCTGTTCTGTGTAACAACCGTCCTGTTCGAATAACTCAGGGATGATGGAATGACCCCAGGTGAAAAGACTCGTGATCAATGGCAGAAAAATGTAAAGGAGTTTAAGTTTTCTAGTTCAAGCGTCTTCATAAAGGAAAGAGGCCCCCGGGTACACACAGACTTCCCATAAACAGCGGTGAGACAGATCAAGAAGGATGTGACATTTATGAGGTGATCGTCCTTTCAGGGGAGCCACTCGAGCGTGTGAGGATGGAGGTGTGTTTACTGTAACAGAGGACTACTTTCATCTCCGACATCCTCTGTCACCTTAAAAGGGTAGGCGCGTCTGAGCAGAGATGGATTTCTGCAGGGATCGTATTGCGACGAACGCCACAGCTGTAGCATCGATCAGAGCCCGTTTAATGGAACCTGCCATGAAAATCCACCACGGTACATGACCTCACGGGCGGGTCGGGTGTTGGGGGGTGGATGGGGGCGGGGGGGGTTTGTAACGCCAGTGTCCTTGCGCTTCTCTCGTAAACCCCCCGCTCTCCGCCGTACTACAGCGAAAGTGTCTCTGAACGGTCAGAGCTCCGCCCACTCAGGCGTATTCAGGAGCGCTGACTCTGCCCGTTAAAACCTCACACACTTTCATCCTGTTATTCTTACCGCCTGGAAAAAACAGCTATGCCAAATGCCCCCCCCCCCTGCCCACGCGCCCCACCCCCGCCACGGTGTTTCCCGGCGTAACATTTAAGCAGGTACTGGCTGCAGCCAACAGGGAGACAACGTTCAATTTAACCCCACGACCCCCCCACCGCCCCAAACCCACACGCATGGCGAGGCCGATGCGAGCGCTCCCAGATACCCCGATACCCCAGACCGCCGCCACCGCACCAGACCTGGAAAAGAAAACGAACGTCTCTCTGCCGCAGCTGTTTACCGAAGCCGTTTACCCAAACACCCACAGACATGCAGAGTGCACCCGCCCCCCCCCCCCCAATGTTTTTCTGTTTTCTCTGTTGGTGGGTTTGATGTTGTTTGGCACGCCGGGTGCACTCGGGCCGAAGCACTCCGAGGGCACAGCCGCTAGCCCTCGCACAGACGCTGTATTGACAGAGTCGGCCAGTTAATTGCAGAGCGGGGAAACTCCCGAATGAAAGCTTTCATTTAGCTGAGAGGGCGATAAATATGCGTCGCGATCTTCGTTTCTTTGGAACGGAGGGCCGATAAATTTATACGCATGTTTAAAATCAATTTATGCTCTAATAAATTCTTCCGACCCACCGCAAGACAGAGTCCTCAGTGAACCCAGAGTGTTGCTGTTTTTTTTCTCTATTGATTCCTACGTGCCAATTACCAGACGCGCCGGGGAAGTCTGAGGTCAACCATGAATAACCGTCATTGTCAGGAAATGAGAAGCGTTAGAAAGAAACATTCTGAAACCCACCTTCAGGAGTATCAGTGGGTACAGGGTTGAGAGGGTCCGGCGTTCTCAAAGCGTCATGTACCAAAGGTTTGCTCTAGACACAGATATCAGGGGAACATACAGTATGTATGTATGAAAGCGTCCTTTGCCCTTTTCCACTGAAAGGCTGTGTTAATCGGAACTTTCCAATGAAGTTACAAAAGTTTGCACAATCAATTGCAACATAATCGTCTCGTATCAAAACGGCGAAGAGTAATTTGCGTCTTACTGTATCTCTCCATGTTCCTGAGAACTTAAAGGCTCGAGTTGCCGCGAGCGTCCTCTAGGCTAATGCTTCCCCTCTCTCTGCGGAGTGCATAATTAATCGGATCAAAACCACAAGAAGACTCCGCCGCCGGGCTGAGAAAGGCAGCTTCGCCTCGGCCAAACTTTCCCCCTCAGCTTCCTCTCCAGGAATCCAGCAGCTCGTTGCGTTCGCGCAAATATTTGCTCTTGCCTGACGGCGTGGGTGCCGTCCTCAAACAATCCAGCGGGGCCTTGAAAAACAAACACATCCCAGTGATAGAAAGCCTTTTTCCCCGGGCCGCGTGCGCATCGCTCCGAGACGCTCCCAGACTGTGCCAATCACGCGTCTCTGCCAGTGGCACGCTCTTACGTGTTAATTACCGCCTGGGTCTGACATCTCCGCGTGCGAGGCGAGAAGCGCGGTCGCTGCTGAGACAACACGGACGCGTAATTCACACCGAAAAAAGGATTTCCATTCAACGGGGGGGGCATCGAAACCCTTTGTGCTTTTGATAGATAATTTCTCTGTTTACTTTGTGAACGTCTCAGTGCTCAGTAACAGCAAGAAGGGAGTCGTTGAAGGTCAGCGATGCTTAAAGCGCCTCGATAGATGAGTAAATAAATAAAGGAGGCCGTCACTGTCCGAGGCCCCATTCCTGAACAGCCTCACATCTCTGAGTTACTGCCTGGAACGGGAAGACCATGATAATATGTTGTCCAGACACCACAGCATTTACGTAAGTTTTTGCACTACTCTCTTCCCCGCCTCTTTCTCGGGTCCAGGTAAATGAAGGCTACCTTGTGTCTGTTCGAGTTGCTTTGGGGAACCTGCAGGGAAAATGCGGGAAGGGGGGGCGGGGGGGGTGGGGAGGGGAGCAGTAAAATAATCAGAGAGAGGCAGCCGGCGGGAATCGCCTGGAATCCCAACGCAACAGCCACTGCCAGAGAAAGTGTCTGTACTGTAGGCCAGTGAGGCAGAGCAGAGCATCTTGGGAAAAGGGTTTTTTTTTTGTGGGGGGGTGCTGGACAGAGCGTGGGGGGGGGGTCCTGTTGTCCCGCTTTTACAAACGCATGCACACAGACAGACAGACACACGCACGCACAGACACACACACACACACACACACACACACACAGTTGGCTAGAGTCAGACGCTGGGGGCCTGGAGACATCCAGCGCAAGCCCCTCGCTAATAAAATTTGCAGTCATGGCATTAGTTAGATTTACTCTGGAAAATAAACATTCATGCGCCGGTGGCAGGTTCCAGCACCCAGAGAACGGGCCTCGTACTGCCTGCCTGGCCCCTATCCAGCGAGGGGGTGCATAGCTAATAAACACACCATTTCCCACTGAAAGATTACTAATCTTAGACAAACTCATACTGTATGCAACATACATTCTGCCCATTAAACATAATTGTCATATGTACCACTTGTTAAATAGATTTGTTTTCTTCTGTAGTTTTGAAGTGTGAGCCAGTTCAGTTTTTCTGTGAACATGTAGCAAGAAACTGTTATATATCACATACATATAATCTCAGTATACGATTACTGATGATCTCAGTATATGATCTTTGATGATCTCAGTTGGGGGCCAGCAATATTGTCATTTTTCCAATATCAAATATATTGATGGAAATTATCTATATAATTGAATATATTCAATATTTTATGACGAACCATGGCATGTGATCATATGTATGCTGGAACACGACATGGTTCAGTAACAATTCACTTTCTTTTACTATTATCTTCCCCCTCCCACTTATTCGTTTACCAGAAGTGTTAAAAAACCGTGACATAAAACGTGAAGACAGGGGGAATTAAGTGCAGACATTTTATGCACTTGACGCAAAATAGTATCCTGATTCAGACTTGCACGCAACCTAAGTCTGAAACAACCTCTGAGTATTGACTGAATATTGAATATTGATGGGACATACCGTCTGAATACCCTCAGAAGTAAAACACACCCTCCCGTTGGCCTATAAGATACTTTGGCTCTTTGAATCATACACTCTGGTTAAGCCGTGCTTCATCGTATATTACGGTACATGTGATTGTTTTATTCTGACCATAGGAACGGAAGTATAATAATGAGTACCTGTAAAGCATTGTCACTAAGCCAATTGCATTTTGATGTAGCTAAAGTAAAATCCAATCTCTTGGGTTTTTTAAAAATTGTCCTAGTGTTTACGAGTAGGAGGGTGGGTATTAGGTTGGGACTGGGATCGATACCATAGCGTAAACATTATTCATTTACCATAGTTTTTAATTGATGGATTGTTGTGAAACAACATTTATGCTGTCTTCAATATTATACAATATCTCAATAGTAGCGAAGTCGGTATTGTCAATACCGATATGAACTTCATATCGAAAAATATCGATATATCTAAATATCGCTGGACCCTAATGTCAGTGTATGATCACAGATGAATTCCAGCGGACTGGCGGTGTACTGGCCTCCAGCAGAGACTCCTTGCTGTGGGACAGGAAGGTCTCGCTGCTCGCCTGACTGACAGCTCCACAGCTGTTCAGAACGGGCCCAGGGTGTGTGTGCGTGTCACTGCTCGTCATGGATCAGAAAGGGCTCTTCTGGCTTAGACCTGGGAGGTAAAAACACA
Organism: Synaphobranchus kaupii; assembly: GCA_029718625.1. NCBI lineage: Eukaryota > Metazoa > Chordata > Actinopteri > Anguilliformes > Synaphobranchidae > Synaphobranchus > Synaphobranchus kaupii. Next base: position 16,913,328 of record CM056383.1, read on the forward strand.
CAGTGTGGGGGTCAGTGTTGGAGAGAAAGATTAGTACTCTCCAACATTATTTAGGTTTTCTGCAAAGCTATCTCAATTAAAACCGTGAAGCAGATGTCTAAAGTAATAATTAGTGCTTTTGTGAGCGCGCATCTGAGCGCCTGTAATTATAATGCCATGTCAGGCCAGATTCCCGCCTCTCTCCCAGCAAGCCGACAGCAAAGTTCAGCAAGACGTTCCGAAGCGTGCGTTTCCCCTGCCGTGGCCGAGAAAAACCTAAAGTCAGTGACGATAAAAAGCGCTGTGGTGTGATACGTGTGCGTGAGCGGCCTCCCAACCAGGCCAGACGCAACGATCCCAGAGCTGCACTTAGGTAGGAGGGAACCCTTGGCAGGTTTGGCCAGACCAGGTCTGCTGATCAGTTCGGTGACTCGACTGCTCCCTATACTCTTTGGGGGTGGGGGGGGGGGGGGGGGTAGCAGTGGCTGCTGACATAAATCACCAGGGGGGTGTCTGGGGGGTGAGGCAGACGCCCAGGCCTGGCTCAACATTTGCTCATTTATCAAGGGAAGTGGCACATTAATAAACACGTCTCCCCAGAGGTTAGGGGTGGAACGGAGATAAATAAGGCTTTGGGCCCTGACTGGCTCCTCCCCGTCACTGAAAGAGAACCATTAAAGCCATGCAAATCCGAGCTAAATTCACTCCAGCTTTCTCAAGGAGACTGTCAGCCGGTATCTAGTTAGCTGTTCTATATAACCCCCTCCCACACACAGTATATACTCACACAATCACATACACACACACATATACATGCACATAAGCGCACACACACACACACACACACACAAAATACACTCAATCACATACACACACACATATACTCGCACATAAGCTCACGCACACACATACATACATACACACACACACTCACACAGACACTGCCACAATACATGAGAAATGTATTTATAGACTCAAGGACTGGAAAATTCCAGTGGACTGCTCGTTTAATTTGCCAACTCTTCTATGAATATCCTTTTTTACATCTTTTCATGTTTCTGCTAGGCCAGAGCCGTCTCAGGCTCTCAGCACAGTAAGCGAGCACATGTGTGTTGCGTTTTAAGACCCATCAGAGCATTCGTATGAAACTAAAGGGGTACAATCCTCACCCAAAAACCACATAAGGGGTCACTGCGAGTTATTAGCTCTGCATAAATATAACGGGCTGAGAGTCCACAGGGTTGGAGGGCCGCTAATTAACCAAATAAACCGTCAGGCTGGGGATCACAGGCTGTCTGACTGTCTTTTGTTTGATTTGTGGAAAGATGGTTTTTGGAAACCTACTCAAGTTGGCACGAGGCATGACGAGATTATTATGGGCTTCCGGTTTCCAGCGCCTCTGTTTACGTTCCCCCCTCCCCTACTGAACCTGACCACCTCCCCATTCCTGTACCTCCCTCCTCCCCTGCTGAGACTACCCACCTCCCCATCACCTCCCCATTCCTGCTTCCACTAAACCAGCCCTAATGTTCAGCACCTGTTAGGCCTGCAGCAGCTGGACACCCCCTCCTGTTACCGCATGTCACCAGCACCCCCCCAAATAGCGCTCTCTCCTTTTTAAAGCACAATCTGAGCACTTTGAGTAAAAGCTCCATCTCCACGGCCTGATGCAGGGCTGGTCTCTCAGCTGTACTGCGCTGCGTTTCGCCGCCGACTTCCAGAACTGTAAAACGCAGCGTTCAGAAGTGTGCCTTTTCCCAGCAACCTTCACTTCCACCCATTTACATACAGTGCCCTCCACTATTATTGGCACCCCAGGTAAAGATAAGTAAAAAGGGTTATAAAGAATTCAACGTTTGATGAATTAGCTTAATCTCACAATGAAAAAATTAGAATAATCCAACTTTAATTAAAGTGAATTTATATTGAGAAAAAAAAATCCCTCATCAAGAAATAATTATTTTTAACAAAACCATGTGTGCCACAATTATTGCCACCCCTGCATTTATATATAGAATAAAGTAATCGTTTTTAATATTCTGTCACATATCCTTTGCATGCCATGACTTCCTGATGTCTGTGAACAACATCAAAAGACTCTTGATACTCGTTTGATATCTTGAGGGTCGTTTGATACCTCAGACACTTGATGACTTACAGCCATTTTACCAATCATGTATTCCATACTGTTCCAGCATAATTTACAGCTAAATCTAGTCCCACCCCCAAATTCCCATAGAGATCCATTCAAATGCAGAGACGTTATACACTGCCTGGCCAAATAAAAAGTCGCCGTTGCACCCGTCATGCATAGTGCCCACTGTACAAGCCTCTGGAGGCAGTGATCTGGGGTTGCTTCAATTGGTCAGGTCTAGGCTCAGCAGCATTATGCAGCAATAAAATGAAGTCAGCTGAGTACCTGAATGTACTGAATGACCAGGTTATCCCATCAATGGGCATATTCCAGGACAACAATGCCAAGATTCATCGGGCTCAAATTGTGAAAGAGTGGTTCAGGGAGCATGAGGAATCATTTTCACACATGAATTGGCCACCAGAGTCCTGACCTTAACCCCATTGAAAGTCTTTGGGATGTGCTGGAGAAGACTTTACGGAGTGGTTTGACTCTCCCGTTGTCAATACAAGATCTCGGCCAAAAATGAATGCAACTCTGGACAGAAATAAATGTTGTGACGTTGCATAAGGTTGTCGAAACAATGCCACGACAAATGCACGCCGTAATCAATGCTAAAGGCGGTCCAACAAAATATTAGAGTGTGCGACTTTTTTTTTGGCCAGGCAGTGTAGTATCGCTTGTAAGAGTACCAGAAAATAAGATATCAAGAGTCTTTTGATGTTGTTGGGTCACAGACATCAGGAAGTCATGGCATGCAATCAAATATTAAAAATGATTACTTTATTCTATATATGCAGGGGTGCCAATAATTGTGGCACACGTGGTTTTGTTAAAAATAATTATTTCTTGATGAGGGATTTTTTTTTCTCATAATAAATTTACTTCATCTCATTTCAGTGTGAGATTAAGCTAATACACCAAACGGTTAATTTTTTATAACCCGTTTACTCATCTTTACCAGGTGTGCCAATAATAGTGGAGTGCACTGTATCTGTGCATATCACCTTTATAAAGACTGATTTATAAAAACAGAGAATGGTCCGTTCAAAACATTTCCTTGGGTTTATCGTTTTCCACTGGCGAATGTACGAGATGTTTCGCCATCAATGCGCTGACTACTGGGTTCAGTGCTCAGGTACCCGCGAATTAACTTTTTCCTCTAAATAATTCTGTAAAAATAGCTGCTGAACTGGAGTTGTTCACACCTCGTGGTCTGTCATTGGGCCTGGATTCAAAACCTTTAAATAAATTACAATGTTAAAGGGCAATACTGTTGTTGTATCACCTCCATTAGTAGTTCAGTCCACAGTGACCATGCAGCTGCATAGTGAAGATAAGCAGTGGCTGGCCCGTGCATTCTGCTCCGCTCACTACCAAAATGACCAGGGTCACAGCCATGGGAATGGGACGGGCCTTCACATATGATTGGGTGTTCCAATTTGGGATTAAAAATAAGTAGAGAGCCATAAAATAATGCTGCTAAATCAAATAAGCTAAACGGTATGCAGTGTATTTTCTGGCACAATCCCCTCAGAGATGCAGTGTGCAAACACGCACAGACATGTGCACGGTGTGCGTTACTAAGTGTTCAAAATAAAGTCTTTGGGGAAAAGCGGGGAGAACGGAATGAATGAATAATTCAAAGCATTTTTACGTCATTTGCTTAAAAAAAAGAAAAATGGCCCACCAGGACGGGTCAAATGCTGAACGCCGTCTTCGCATGTTTTCACTTGTAAAGCCAAAACCAGTTTCACTACGTTTGATGACAGCTATGGAAAGTATATTCCTGGTACCATACCATAATTTAAATCCAGTAACTATGGTACCAGATCTCAGCACTTTTTAGCCTTGGATACACCACATATAAACACTGAGCTGGGCAAAACTGCTTTTCAATACTATGCCCCTCACAGCTGGAATGAATTGCATAAATCAATTCTGTAAATTACTTCCATTTAACAACCTGAAATACAACTGCCGCGGCGCGATTCTTATCTCAGTAATGACTGTAAATTATTGAGAGCGATTAATTATCTATTGGAAGATGTGAATCTGTACAAGGACACAGTATGTGCCAGATCCTGGAGATAAAAGGATCTTGATTGTAAATCCTCGGAATGATTCATTGTCACGACACGGCAAAGTAAATATTGTTTTTTCCCCTGATGGTAAAGAGGGGAAGCGTGGCACAGTGGCTTGCACCCTCTTATTTGTGGACTTTGTGAAAATGACTCCTTTGTGTTGAAACCATGTTTAAACAGCAACAGCCAGAAGGAAGTACCTCGCGATAGCGCTTCCAAAAAGGTTTTTGACGAGCAATTTGTCGTCCCTTTCACTGACTATTCGAACTTCAAAGAATTGTAGTGTGGCCACATTTTTGTTGGACTCGAGCAGCAGCCGAATGAAAGAAAATAAGATTAAAAGGACTGTTAGCCCTGGAGAAGTAGACAGAAACTGGACGGGCTCTTTCAGGTGATTTTGTTGTGGAGTTATTTTCTCCCGAACGCGGCCGGGGCGCCGCGCTCCGCGTGGAACACCCAGGAGATGAGATCATCTCACCCGCACAGTCCTCCTGGCAGCCGGAACTCCCGTCACCCGCCGTACAAATTGTTAACTGTATCAGCTGAGAATCAATCTTGAGCACTTATTGATAGGGCCGCGCTATTTCCAGGGGGTTTGAGTGTCTGAGAGGGTCCGCGTGAGCATCAATCACACGGTCCCGTCTGGAGCGTTCCGCCGGCATCTCCGAGCTCCAGAAATAGCTCACCGGCGGGGACGGGAAAGGGGAAACTGACACAATGCTACGGCTCGGAGTGACTCCATAGATTTCTGCTTTTTCAGAAATGATATCTTAAGTTGCGAGCATCAATAATCCCGGCGCTAAGTGGGTGACCCTCTTAGGGAGAGCGGTCGTGCGGCGGAGAGAGGAGGAAGAGGAGGAGGAGGAAGGCGAAGAGGAGGAGGAGGAAGGCAGGGAGCATGGGTTAACTTGACTGCTCTTTTTTATTTGCGGGGGGGGGGGGGGGGGGGTTAGTTGCTAACTACAACGGGGCAAAAGGAAAGCATGCAGTATAAGGCATACAATTGAGGCTCATTATTACCCTGGAGTGGGTTTGATGGGATCACACCCTTTGGGGCCTGCCTCCGTGATGTAACAGGGCCTGCCTCAGTGATGTAACAGGGCCTGCGTCTCTCCCCCCCCCACAGTCTCCCGGTTCTCCAGCCCAAGGCTCACCCCCAGGCTGAGTCGTAAGCGAGCCCTGTCCATCTCGCCGCTCTCCGACGCCAGTATCGACTTGCAGACCATGATCCGCACCTCGCCCAACTCCCTGGTGGCCTACATCAACAACTCCCGCGGCAGCTCCGCCGCCAGCAGCTCCTACGGGCACCTCTCCGTCGGGGGTATCAGGTACGCCCCCCCCCCCCCCCCGCCTCTCCGACTGCTGTGCCAGCGCCCTCTACACACACCACACAGCTATAGACACACACATACAGTTAGAGAAACACTGCTAAACACACACACAGCTATAGACACACACATACAGTTAGAGAAACACTGCTAAACACACCACACAGCTAGAGACACACACATACAGTTAGAGAAACACTGCTAAACATACCACACAGCTATAGACACACACATACAGTTAGAGAAACACTGCTAAACATACCACACAGCTATAGACACACACATACAGTTAGAGAAACACTGCTAAACACACACACAGCTATAGACACACACATACAGTTAGAGAAACACTGCTAAACACACCACACAGCTAGAGACACACACATACAGTTAGAGAAACACTGCTAAACATACCACACAGCTATAGACACACACATACAGTTAGAGAAACACTGCTAAACACACCACACAGCTATAGACACACACATACAGTTAGAGAAACACTGCTAAACATACCACACAGCTATAGACACACACATACAGTTAGAGAAACACTGCTAAACACACACACAGCTATAGACACACACATACAGTTAGAGAAACACTGCTAAACACACCACACAGCTAGAGACACACACATACAGTTAGAGAAACACTGCTAAACATACCACACAGCTATAGACACACACATACAGTTAGAGAAACACTGCTAAACACACACACAGCTATAGACACACACATACAGTTAGAGAAACACTGCTAAACACACACACAGCTAGAGACACACACATACAGTTAGAGAAACACTGCTAAACACACCACACAGCTATAGACACACACATACAGTTAGAGAAACACTGCTAAACACACACACAGCTATAGACACACACATACAGTTAGAGAAACACTGCTAAACACACACACAGCTAGAGACACACACATACAGTTAGAGAAACACTGCTAAACACACCACACAGCTATAGACACACACATACAGTTAGAGAAACACTGCTAAACACACACACAGCTATAGACACACACATACAGTTAGAAAAACACTGCTAAACACACCACACAGCTAGAGACACACACATACAGTTAGAGAAACACTGCTAAACACACACACAGCTAGAGACACACACATACAGTTAGAGAAACACTGCTAAACACACACACAGCTAGAGACATACACATACAGTTAGAGAAACACTGCTAAACACACACACAGCTAGAGGCACACACATACAGTTAGAGAAACGCTGCTAAACACACACACACAACTAGGGACATACACAGCTAGAGACACACGCAGCAAGAGAAACACACAGCTAGATATACACACACACACACACACACACACACAGCTAGATATACACACACACACACACACACACACACACACACACAGCTAGATATACACACACAGACACAACTCGAGACACACACAGCTAAACATACACACAGCTAGACACACACACTTAGCTGATCACATACACAGCTAGAGACACACACACACACCACTAGACACGCACACACGGCTAGAGACACTCATGTTTTCACTTGTAAAGCCAAAGCCAGTTTCACTGCGTTTGATGACAGCTATGGAAAGTATATTCCTGGTACCATAACATAGTTTAAATCCAGTAACTATGGTACCAGATCTCAGGACTTTTTTGCCTTAGATACACCACATATAAACACTGAGCTGGGCAAAACTGCTTTTCAATACTATGCCCCTCACAGCTGGAATGAATTGCATAAATCATTGAAATTATAATCTCTTGTTCCCTTAAGTCATTTTAAAGTCTTATACATGGATTTTCTTAATGTTGTATGTACTTGTTTCCCTTGATATATGCTTGAATGCTGTTTGACTGCTGATTGTTAACTTCTGACTGAACTGTATACCGTTTCTCTAAAATTTTATAAATGTTTTTATTTGTTTGCAGGTCTCTCCTCTAAAAGAGATCTTGATCTCAATGAGACTACCTGTTAAAGTAAAGGATAATTAAATAAAATATTACTGGTGTAAAATTTCTGCATTTCCCCCTCCCCCCTCAGTCCCTCCTTCACATTCCCACACCCCATCAACCCCATGGCCTACCAGCAGATCCTATCCCAGCAGAGGGGGCTGAGCGCTTTCGGACACACGCCCCCCCTCATCCAGCCCTCGCCAGCCTTCTCCGCCCGCTCGCACCAACTGGGCATCTCCGCCTTGCCCCCCCCCTCCCACAACAACCACGGCGAGTCACACCAGGTGAGCCCCTCGCTGCATTGTGGGGAAAAAAGACTGCGAGACTGCCAGCACATCGGACTTAGGGCGTTTAGAGAGTAACATCTTTGGGTGGGGGAGGGAGTGGGGGTTAAGGGAGAGATTAAAACAGTAAAATCCTCATTTAAAGTGGATTATGTGCCGTCCCGATTTCCCACGGTTTCGTTTTCCCTGCATTTTTTTTGTAGCCCGGCAAACGTACTTTCGGTTCATTTAGGAACTCCTCTGCCGCGAGCTATGGGATAACCTTTCGCTGCATCGAGCGCTCCTCCGCTGTGGTCCTTCCACTGGCTTTATTATTACAGTGTATGCAAACGGGCCTCTCGAAAGATAAACTCAGGCATAAGTACAGGATAAACTAATCACATACTCATCCCCCCAACCCACACGCACACACACACACACACACACACACACACACACACACCGCCATCTCTGTGTGTGTACTTCCACACAGTCCAAACCCTGAGCGATGCTGACGTGCAGTGGAAACCCCTCGCTGCATTTACTCTGGTTTACAGTAATGGCATTCTGGGTTACTGAAAACATCAGCTCTAAAACCAGAAATGCCACACATGGTCACAGTCAGCAGACTGTACAGGGCGAACGGGAGGGTCCTTCTTCTCACAGCGTACCCCTGGGAGAGACTTTCGCACAGACCGTCCCTCACAGTCGTGCTAAGAATTCGCCGGAGGACCAAAGTCCCTCTCGCGAGTCACACAAAATTTCTTCACGGTTCGTTTATCCTTTTATCCTCTGCGTCGGGTTGCGTCTGACGTACGGGCCTCTCTGTGGGTTCGGAACGCTGAGACAAAATGGCGTCAAACCGATGCTGCTCCCGTTCCAAACCCCTTTACTCACCCCTTCTACTCCCCCCAGAACGCCGGAGGTGACTCAGCCGTCAGCAGCACCGTCAACCCCATGATCACCAAGAGGTCAAAGGTGAAGATGGAGGGGGAGTGCCCGCGGCCTGCTTCCCCATGCTCACAGGTAAGATACTCGGGCCGACGGGCTCCGCCCCTCACTTGGATTGATTTTCGGAGGCGCGCAGTGAATACCGATTCGTTTATCTTGGCCGCGTGCCTTTATCGTCGCACAGGCCCGTGAGGTGGCAAATCGTTACGCTAAACCGCGTCATTATCGTTATGACTTATTAGACGGTCTTATCCAGAGAGGCCGTGCGGCGGCTCGCGATCAATCTGGGGACATTATAAATAGATAAGAAATTAGGAATCTTTGCGAGGCAGTGCTCTACTCGGCAAGGAAGTAAAAATCTTGAAATTCACAATGCAGATTCTGTGCAGTTTCCAACAGGTTAATCTTCCTTTTCCAGACTCCCAGAAGGTCACCTTGCATGCTTGAATATTTATATTCCTAAAGAATATCTTTATATATATATATATATATATATATATATATATACGTATATATACACACACACACACGTACGTTTGTGTGTTACTTTTTGTTAAACTGAAATTAGAAAGACTGCTACGTATTGAAACAGGCTGCAGAATGTACAGTCTATGTTCCTACCATTCTGTGATGAACCTCTGATTTATGTACAGTTTGTGTGTGCGGAAATCACACAACTTAATTATTCACATTCTTCATACATCTCATCAATTCAAGACAAATGGTTACAAATTACAGACGTCAACAAGTTATCAGTAACAGTGGATTATCTAATGTGTAGCAGTTGAGGCAGGCTCAGGGAACGGCGGAGAGCCGAAAAGGATATCAATCACCCCGGCGCTGTCCTGCTCTTTTGAACTCTGCTCTCGTGCGGCTCATATTACTTACATATTAGGGGCTTTCTTCGTTGCTTGCACAAAACAGTGGCACTAAAACTGTAGCTTTTTATATACCCGGCCGTGCTCTTACCCGCAAAGAATCATTTTTCCCGAAATACTCCTGCCTGATCAATGGCACGACACCGGACCCGTGGGAACCGCCGAGTCCCCTGACCCCCTTTTCGTCGGCCGCCGAAAGAAAAACTCCTGCTGATAAGAGCTTTGTATCACCTTCCTTCCCCGGGCACTGTTAAGTGTGCCAGAGCACTTCATTTTAATGAAATATCGGCTGGCCGTTATTGTCATCTGAGGGGAATTTTTTTTCCTCCCTGCCTTCCCATACCCCCGTCTCTTTCTCCCTCTCTCTTTCTCCCTCTCTCTCTCTCCCCTTTTCTCTCTCTCTCTCTCTTTTGACAAATTTGCGGCTCCTCTCCGGATTCCGAGGCAGGTTTGGTTATGATGCATGGGGGCGCCGGCGAGCGCCGTCGTCCAGGGGCCGGCAGAATTGATGAAGACAGCGGGCCGCGCGGAGATAAACATGCTGCAGTCAGCACGTTGGGGGCGCTGAGCCGCGTCGCCGCAGGAAAAGGGGGGACCCCCCCTCCCCCCCGAGCCCCGCGGCTCGGAGCCGGCCTCAGACGCCTCAGCTCAGCTCTCAGAGGGGCTCGGAGAGAGCCGCCATTATCTGCTCCATCAGGGCTCTGCCTGCGTGACACATACGTCCCGGCTGTCTAATTCCCTCTAATCGCAGGCTTCTAAAGAAGAGAGAGAGAGAAAGAGCTGAATGGATGGAGAATTTCTGTCACTCTCGTTCCCACACGAAAAGGGTTTTACTGTTTTTCAGTTTGAAGGCGAAGACCTGCCGCCCAGGTGACCTGAGCATGCCCAGATCAATGGAATGCAGGGAGCCTGTCAATCATTCTCTGTTACTTTACGATGAAAACAGTGGTTACAAATACGTGGGACAGACAGACATAGGCACACGCGCACGCGCACGAGCACACACACACACACACACACTGAGTTTGTTGTTGTTTCTCATCACATTGTCTCCACACAGGCACATCTGAGCGGGACTCTGGATCTGAAGGAGGACTTGGACAAAGATGAGGGGAAACAGGAACCTGAGGTGGTGTACGAGACCAACTGCCACTGGGAGGGCTGCTCCAAGGAGTACGACACCCAGGACCAGCTAGTGCATGTAAGTCATTCACAGTACATTACATCACACTGCTACAGCAAAAGCCCTAATACAGACCCACTGTGTCCCACACATTACATCACACGCCACAGCAAAAGCCCTTATACAGGCCCACTCACACACATTACATCACACGCCACAGCAAAAGCCCTTATACAGGCCCACTCACACACATTACATCACACGCCACAGCAAAAGCCCTTATACAGACCCACTCACACACATTACATCACACGCCACAGCAAAAGCCCTTATACAGACCCACTCAGACACATTACATCACACTGCCACAGCAAAAGCCCTAATACAGACCCACTGTGTCATACACATTACATCACACGCCACAGCAAAAGCCCTAATACAGGCCCACTCACACACATTACATCACACACCACAGCAAAAGCCCTTATACAGACCGACTGTGTCACACACATTACATCACACGCCACAGCAAAAGGTGTGATGGAATGACAGGGTGAAAGACTGATAGAATGACAGGGTGAAAGACTGATAGAATGACAGGGTGAAAGACTGATAGAATGACATGCTGACAGACTGATAGAATGACAGGGTGAAAGAGTGATAGAATGACAGGGTGGAAGACTGATAGAATGACAGGGTGAAAGACTGATAGAATGACAGGGTGAAAGACTGATAGAATGACAGGGTGAAAGACTGATAGAATGACAGGGTGAAAGAGTGATAGAATGACAGGGGGAAAGACTGATAGAATGACAGGGGGAAAGACTGATAGAATGACAGGGTGAAAGACTGATAGAATGACAGGGGGAAAGACTGATAGAATGACAGGGTGAAAGACTGATAGAATGACAGGGTGAAAGAGTGATAGAATGACAGGGTGAAAGACTGATAGAATGACAGGGGGAAAGACTGATAGAATGACAGGGTGAAAGACTGATAGAATGACAGGGTGAAAGAGTGATAGAATGACAGGGTGAAAGAGTGATAGAATGACAGGGGGAAAGACTGATAGAATGACAGAGTGAAAGACTGATAGAATGACAGGGTGAAAGACTGATAGAATGACATGCTGACAGACTGATAGAATGACAGGGTGAATGAGTGATAGAATGACATGCTGACAGACTGATAGAATGACAGGGTGAATGAGTGATAGCGTGACAGGAGGTACAGTGATGTGATTAATGTCTGACAGAGTGACAGGGTGATAAGGCAATGATAAGATGAGTGAGTCATTGGTTAAAGGATAATTAGATGACAGGGTGACAGGTTTGACACAGTGCTAAAGGCGGTACTGACTGGCGTGAGACTGCTGCTGCAGCCGTGCCACGGGATTTTGGAATGTTCTCTCAGGCTTTACTGAGACAGGAAACGGCAGCAGAAAGAGTCCGAATTCCTGCGTGTAAAATCACCAGCTCACAATGCTCTGCGCAGAAACTCCATCAACTCGTTATTTTGTGTCTATTCATAAAACAGGGCCCTAGTTTTTTTTAACCAGATGAGATGAGGTCGTTCACAACTTCTGGCAGAAATATAATACCCTTATTCCAGTTTAGGCACACAGTACATTCCTCTTTTCTGTTTAAGAGAAAGCTCAGAACAGATGAGATGAGGCAACAGCAGGGGGAGTAACTGATATCTAACAGATATCTAACGGATATCTAACGGATATGCTCCAGTTACTGTTGCATGTGGGTTATTGTGCTTGTTGAAACTTGCTGTAAGAGAAGAACTCTTGACAGCGCAGCTGTGCGGGAAGAAGCCATACCGACCCCTGACCTCTGCCTCTATGAGAAACCTGACCCTTGACCCCTGGAGGCCCAGCGTAAATCTGTCGTCATGCAAGGGAGCTCTAAATTCCCCCGGCTCTTGCTCGTTTTCTTAATTATTATTTTAGAGCGCAGTGCGATTAGCGAAAAAGCACAACCCACACACCCCCCCCCCCCCCCCACACACACACACACACACACACACACTCTCATTGACAGTCTGTGTATCGGTCAGTCAGGAGTGAGTCGGTGGGCTGAGGGCGATCTCGAGCAGGGGGCCTCTGCCCTGTCTGATCCCCTCTGGGTAACTGACGGAGACGATGGGCTGGGTGTGAACGTTCGCAGGAGAAACCCGTCGCCCGCATTCTGTTCCAGGCTCTGGACAAGCCAGGACTAGATCCCGTATTCCGTCCCGGATATCTCCCGTCCATCTCCGCTCCTCGGCAACGTGCTTAAGAGGATTAGAACTTAGCGCCGGGCTGCAGGAGCGAGTTCCAACGTAGGGAGGAATACTCGTCCTACAGGACTCATTGTACTTAGGGTGTCCTTCAGAGAAGGGCTGCTTTAGAAAGGGTATAATAATAAATATACAACCGAAACATATGTGTTGTTGGAAGGGGGTTCACTAGTACAGAAAATGGAACAGGATGAAATTTTTTATATGTTTTCACCTATCAAAAATCCTTAATGAAGGGGTGCGCCAGTCTGTGAAGGCCACTGGTGATAAATCCAATGTCATAAATTGGATATGATGGGGGTCCACAACAGTGGGCCTTATGCTGTATTAGCACCTAATGACCTGGAGGCACCTGCAGGTGAGCAATAGAGAGTGAATGGTACTGGTCACCATGTGTGTGTGTGTGCGTGTTTGTAGGTGAGGGTATGGGGTGTGTGTATGTGTGTGTGTGTGCGTGTTTGTAGGTGAGGGTATGGGGTGTATGCACGTGTGTGTGCGTGTTTGTAGGTGAGGGTATGGGGTGTGTGCACGTGTGTGTGCGTGTTTGTAGGTGAGGGTATGGGGTGAGTGTGTGTGCGTGTTTGTAGGTGAGGGTATAGGGTGTGTGTGTGTGTGTGTGTGTGTGTGTGTGTGTGTGTGTTTGTAGGTGAGGGTATGGTGTGTGTGTGTGTGTGTGTGCGTGTTTGTAGGTGAGGGTATGGGGTGTGTGTGTGTGTGTGTGTGCGTGTTTGTAGGTGAGGGTATGGTGTGTGTGTGTGTGTGTGTGTGTGTGTGTGTGTGTTTGTAGGTGAGGGTATGGGGTGTGTGTGTGTGTGTGCATGTTTGTAGGTGAGGGTATAGGGTGTGTGTGTGTGTGTGTGTGTGTGTGTGTGTGTGTGTGTGTGTGTGTTTGTAGGTGAGGGTATAGGGTATGTGTGTGTGTGTGTGTGTGTGTGTGTGTGTGTGTGTGTGTGTGCGTGTTTGTAGGTGAGAGTATGGGGTGTGTGTGCGTGTTTGTAGGTGAGAGTATGGGGTGTGTGTGTGTTTCTAGGTGAGGGTATGGGGGGGTGTGTGTGTGTGTGTGTGTGTGTGCATGTTTGTAGGTGAGAGTATGGGGTGTGTGTGTGTGTGTGTGTGTGTCAGTGTGTGTGTGCATTTGAATGTGTGTGTGTGCGTGTGTGTGCTGTTCAGCTGCAGGTCTCCTCATGTGAAAAAATAGACATTAATTTAAAAAATGTAAGTAATTTACATGAAAAGTGACATTGTGGTTGGAGTTAATATATTATGAATATAGAGCCGTTCTTGTGAATCGGCACATTGAAAGGGCGAGTACAGGAAGTGCAGAACAGCGTAACCGCGCTGATAAAACCGCATTTAGGAGGGGTAATGGAAAAACTTTTGCAAGCAATTAACGAAGGGCTGTGTTTTATATGTTGTTTTTGATGTCTGGTACTCAAGGAGACGGGGGCATTGTTTTTCACCTGGGGGTCTGTTTCGGGGGGGGGGGGGGGGGGGTCTCAGTTCAGTTGGAAGCCCGGCAGTTCTGTGACATTCCAGTGTGGCAGTGAAGCAGGGAGAGGTGCTGGGGGTGCGAGGGGGCGGGGCCTGGGGGGAGGTGGGGTACGAATGAGGGTTCTGTGACTGGTGCCGTACTTCCACACTGTCTGAGAACAGGCTTTGGGCCTACGCCATCAGCCCTGCTCTGTAATGACATCACATCACATTATATTACATTTAGCAGATGCCCCTTATCCAGAGAAACTTACAGTAAAAGAGAACATAAGTATTGGATTAGTATGAGTGATAGTCATACTTGACTAACAACATTCCCAGGCCAGCCAGTAAAGATGCCTCATTACTAAAGCACTAATGCAAATTAACTGTGCTAACCTAGAACCAAAGCATGAATCCTGAACACACACAGACCGCAGTCCCCCCCCCCACTGCTGCACCCTGGGATACGGCTTCTCACTGCGCGAACTCCACAGGTTCTGCATCTTCTACGGCACAAACGCTGCTGCTGCCTGGGTTTATTTGTACAAGCAATCCCTCTTCCCAATAACACTCCATTATGGTCTTAGTTATGCTATGAGGAGTACACGTTTGAAAATAGGAGCGTGTTTCCCCCCAGCCACACACACACACACACACACACACACACTTAAAAAAACCAAAGCCACGTCAACCAACTAACCACTGGTTGCACACGGGTCTGGCCTTTGACAGGCAGGCCATGTGGGCCGTGACGGTAGCCACCGTCGGTCGCCGGTCCGTTTTGGCGGGACCGAGGTGAAACCCGAGAGGCTCTGTAATCAGGGGCCTGAGCACGGTGCATCCCGGTCTCTCTGGATCACGGAGGGGGCTAATTAAGGGATCACAGCAGATTGTGGGTTATGGGTAATCCTATTGCTTTCTTTCCACCGAGCGTTCCAGCAAGCCCACACACAACCGCTCTAATGACACCGACCTTTCAGCTCAGAGAAAAGACTGAATTACCCTTTTTTCCAGTCCGCATAAAACGCTGAATTACATTAATCAGAGACGGCGACTTTAAAGTATTTACTTTTTTTACTCCCGCCGTTTACGCGTAATGGTCCGCTTGAAGCGAACAAAGCCGTTACGTCAAAAAATAAATCAGCGATTCATGTTCCAGCAGACGGAATGGAGAGAGAGGTATTTGGCAGACAATTGATTGGATGTCTGGGGGGGGGGGGGGGGGGGGTTCAGACCACAGCTATCAGCCAATCCCTTTCAAGGCATCGCAGGAACTTAATTGAGCCCCGTATCAAAGCAGACAGGCCCGCGCCTCTTGATGTGCGCGCCGGGAAAACAGCGCGGCCACATCCTTTTATTTAAGTGTGACAAGTGGAAATATACCTGCAACTTTGATTGATGGCGTTACTTTTCATGCCTCAGATAAACGGCTGCTCTGTCAGAACCTGGAATTAGGAGGTTGTTTGCACAGGCCCTTATTAGCGGGAGTCTGATGACTCGGCTCTCCCCTTACGGGCTGCCTTTAACGCTACGCCAGATTGCCGGGGAAAAAACAGCGCAGCGAATCAGAGATTAAACACACTGTTACCGGGGGCAAAGTGGGAGGGTGGGGGGGGGGGGGGGGGTAAATCGAAGACATCCTTGGAGACGTGTGCGAGGAGAATGTCTCGCTCCAGAGAGGAATGCTGGGAGGTTCGAGCGGTTTGGCGGGGCTTCCGACATCGAGACCTTGACGTTGAACGCTGACTGGATCGGGCTCCGTCTCTCTTTCCCCCGTACAGCACATCAATAACGAGCACATCCACGGGGAGAAGAAGGAGTTTGTGTGCCGCTGGGAGGAGTGTTCCCGGGAGCAGAAGCCCTTCAAGGCGCAGTACATGCTGGTGGTGCACATGCGTCGCCACACCGGGGAGAAGCCGCACAAGTGCACCGTGAGTGACGGAGCGAGCGCCGGGCGCCTCCACGTGCGCCTCCACACTCTGCCGAGCGCTCTCTCTGCTAAACATGCAGGGCAGTGTGCGTCTCAACTGGCAGAAACACACACACACACACACACACACGATCATACACACAGTCACACACAAAGATACAAGTATGTGGTCAGTTTTACACTTTGCCTAGTTGCATACCTTGATCGAAAGCACAGTGTGTCTCAACTGGCAAAAAAACACACACACAATCATACACACACATTTGCATGCGCACACACACACACACACACACAGATATAAGTACATGGTCAGTTTTACACTTTGCCTACTTGGATACCTTGATCCAAAGCACAGCATATGTATGCATGCAAAAAAATGGACTGGACCACAAAAGTTCTCAGACACACTCCATACACCCACTGGTCATAAAAACACACTGGTTCCATGTCGTATCCAAGGAAGAGAACCAAGCAAAACACTGCAGGATGCCAACCATTACCAAGGTGTTCAGTTGTTCATAATCTATAAAACAACACAATCATAAACAAGAAGCACAAGCATCACAGTTAATGTGAGTTGGACGATGCAATCAATTTCCTTTCAAAAGTTTTCTCTCATATCAGATTAGCATGGGATCCTACGTGCCGTGTTGATTTACTATGCAAAGAGACAGCATGCTTAGTTTGGGTTTTACTTACTGAGAGATCTGTGGCACGCACCAGAAATGTGTGGTCCTCAGTTTCAAAGCTAATTTATCAGGCTTATGATTCTATTAAAATAACTTCTGAGCAGACTTCCCAAAGGTGATTGACAGGAAGGGGGTAAAGTCAGAAAAAGTGTGGCGAGGTCCGTGGGTCCTTATTAAGACCTATAGCTTGTATATCCCTTATGGACACCATCAGACAGATTTCCCCTTTAAGACGTTTCTTTTTTTAAAATATGGATCCTTTGCTTTTATATTGGCTTTTTCCGCTAATCTAATGATCTGTGGTAAGGCTCTGCACCAGACAGTTTTAAAGGAATATCAAATTATGGAAAATAACATAGGGGAAAACTGAAACTTCAGAATAAGATGGAATGCTGCTCAATGTAAGTAATGGAGCTGGAATTATGGGAAAGTGTTGGCCAGGGTTATTTCCAAACCTGACGTTTCTCTACCCTGCAGTTCGAAGGCTGCTCCAAGGCCTACTCCCGTCTGGAGAACCTCAAGACCCACCTGAGATCCCACACGGGCGAGAAGCCTTATGTATGCGAGCATGAGGGCTGCAACAAGGCCTTCTCCAACGCCTCGGACCGAGCCAAGCACCAGAACCGCACCCACTCCAATGAGGTACTGAGACTGGCACTGCCCACCGGGCCTGTAACAGGCCTATCAGTGAAGGTTCAGGGTTTGACACTACAGGGGTTCAAGACAATGCCTTTGTCCTTAAACTTGACTCACAATTGAACGCAAGTGTTTAGTTTTTCAGTTTCAATGTTTTTCAATTTGGCAAGTTTTGGCAGTCACCACAATTAACTTAGCAAACATAATAAAATAATATTTGCATCTTAAAACAAATTGAAGGACAAATGTTTCAGGCCAGTGTATGTAGACCCATGGAGCTGCTACACACACACACACACACACACACACACACACACACACACACACACACACACACACACACACACACAGATTCTCATGAAAATTAACCTAAGAGACCCAAGTAAACTTAGAGACTTCTGAGGAAAACTAAACTTGTGTTCCCTGAAGGCACATACAGTGCTGGAGTTTTAAGGTACATTTTAGGCACCTCGTGGGACCCCCTAAGACTTCAAGCTTAATGCAGAAATTAGAATGGGTCCACGCCGTGGTGATTGCTCTCAGACCTTCACCCCCCCTGTCCCATTAATGAGGGCTCTGTGTATGTAAATAATGAGGCACAGGGACTAACGAGAGAGCACGACGGCCCACAATGCATTAGTGAGAATCAAGCTCGTCCCCTGTGGAGCTGGACCCACCTGCAGATCATGAATACATAATTAAACCTGGAACCACTTCAATCCTCTGACTATCCATCAGCAGACAAAGAGAGCGTAGGATCGTAAAATTCCGCGGATGGAGCGCTAACGTTAACTTTATTACAACACCGGGGCTCATGAATCACCAACACTTACTGTAACCAAAATCAGCATGTCATCGCTTCACACACATCATTTATATTTCTAATTGCATATTTACAACTGCAAGAAAGTCACAGCTAATCTGAATAGGTAGGGGGAAATTAAACTTTAATTCAAAGTCATATATTTGAAGTTCGTTATCTCTCGCGAGCTGATGCGAACCGCGCGGTATTCATCTCCGCAGAAACCGTACGTGTGCAAGATCCCCGGCTGCACGAAGCGCTACACGGACCCCAGCTCTCTCAGGAAACACGTGAAAACCGTCCACGGCCCGGAGGCCCACGTCACCAAGAAGCAGCGAAACGACGGGCCCCCCAGGTCTCAGCACCCGAAGGAGAACGGGGAGAACGAGGCCAGCGCCAAGCAGGGCAGCAGGGTGTCTGAGGAGGCCACCGCTGCCCTCAGGGGCATGGAGGACTGTCTGCAAGTTAAATCCATAAAGACAGAGAACTCTGTGGTAAGAACTGTGGGTAACTCTCTCTGCATTGCGCCGTCACAATGCGGACATACTAATCATTCTTATGCAGGAGGTTATGATGTCAAGCAGAGATGCCAGCTCCCATCAGGGTACTTTTAAGTCGTATGTATTAATAATTAATAACGCTTAAGATATATTTATGAGCCCTGTTCACTCTTCTGCACTAACACTAACATGTTGTGCTTTGCTTGTTAAGCCAGTTATCTGTCTTCAGCTTGTAACGCACTCTTCCTTGCTTATAAAACACTACCTTGTTTGCTGCTTTCTCTTTCTCTTCCTTAAAACATTCCGTAAGGACAGGCATTACTGAGGTGAGCACAGCTACAGTTCATTCTTTCATTCTTTCAATGTTCCATAATTCGTTTAAAGACATGAATGAAACAATGTTCTTGTTTAGGTTCCACGTTTGGGGAGTTATTCATTAAACATAAATGGACTTAAATTGACCAAATTTTATTATAGATAAAAACAAATTTAGGCTTCACACTACGTCATGGATGCTACTGTGCTACCGTACTTTTGGGTGAACGCGGGACACGATGTAACACTTGATACTGTAATGATATCAGTAAGGCCCACAGAGGGCAAACACACAATTAGCATTATTCTATATTTGATGCAAGGCAAGTGCTTGGTTTTATAGCAGTTTAAAAAAAATATATCGTGCATGTAGCTGTAAATTCCTTGCACCTGGGATTCATTTGTGTCTTGTGTGAGCTTTCATTCTGAATACCACATACCAGCTGGGTGTCCCAAAGGACCCCCCCCCCCCCCCCCCTTCCTCATTCCACCACTCCCCCCCCCCCCCCCGCCCCCCTTCGATTGCGGCCAGGAAATCTGGCAGTAATCTGCATCAGGATAAAAGCCATCGGCACATTAATATTCAAACACTAGGACTGTTTTGTGCCGTGCCGAACAAATAGTTCCAGAGACCACACTGTGATCAAGACTTTCTTTTTAGTTCACTTCAGGTCAGGATGAATTGGTATCATTGGAGACCTTTAATCCCAGGGCTATGCTATGCAAGCAGACGGCTCACCTTATTCATCTGTTACACAAGTATTCCCTTTGCAAACGCTGCTGCTGTGGCCATCCATTCAGCCCTACATTTTTAAACACTTGAGTGACACGATTCTAGACCAATATATGGGAAACAGTTGCTGCACCCTCCTGAGTCATTTATAATTACTTTACCTGAGGTGAAAGGTGTGAAGGACAGAGTTCTGCGGTTTCTCAGAAGGAGGTTCTTGGAATAATGAGGGCCATGGTCGTGGACCAGCATCATATTCATTTAGGAGACAGTCTTGCCCAGGGCTAATCACAATTGAAGTATCATATCCACAGCCCCCCCATTGACCACTGGTCACCCCTCTGGGCAGTCGATAACCTGAGGTATTCCTGCAGCAGGTGTGTTGAGCATTGGGTGTGTGTGGAATTAGAGTTATGGCCGATGGCTGCAGCAGATGACTGAGGAGCTTGTGTGATGGATGTGGTTGGGCATCCAGAATTAGAAAAGAGAGGGAAAGCATGCAAGACAAGACAATACAAAAACACAAGACAAATACTGATGGACAAACAACCCCAGACTGTACGCTATACAGCTACTTAGAAATAATTCCTGACCTGAGACAGTGACTTGCCATACATACGCTTCACCATAACTCAATATCGGAACTAGTAAATGTATAGCCAAGCGGCGTACGCATACACGTGCATTCGTGCACTTTTGTACGATGGTTATGTTGTGTGTTACGGTTGAGTGACCCCGTCTCCTTACCCCCCGCCCCAGATGTATCAGTCCAGCCCGGGGGGGGCAGTCCTCCTGCAGCAGCGAGCCGTCTCCGCTCGGCAGCGCCACCAACAATGACAGTGGAGTAGAGCTGACCACGCACAGCGGGGGGAGCTTGGGAGGACCTGACCGCGCTGGACGACGCCCCCCGTGGTCGACTCCACCGTCTCCTCGGGAACCGGGACCGTGGGCGGTCGGCCTGCAGCTGCACAAGAACGCCAGCGCCCCTTACAGGCTGGAGCCACCTCAAGAGGGAGAAGCTGAAAACAGTGGAGGGACTCCTGCTCCTGGGCCAACCAGACACCTCAGGCCCGGAACCCCACGCTGCCCCCCTATACCAGCCACAGGGTGAGAACAACTACTCCGCCCACTAAACATTTATTCAGAGAACAGCTCCACCCACTCAACCTTTTATCCAGAGAATAGCTCCGCCTACTAAACAATTATTCAGAGCACAGCACAAATAGGGAAGGAGCCCAAGCCAATGAGGGTTTAACAGCTTTACAGTAGGCATGTAAGTAACGCAGTGAGGGTGTGTGTAAGGGAATCAGGGGCCACACTGTAAATGCCTCTCTCTGTGCTGCAGGTTCCTTACTGGAGAATTCAGGTTTCGGGGGCCCCCCTCAAAGCGTTCCCCTGCCCTCACATGGGCGAGCTGACCCCCCAGGAGGTGACAGTGCTGAACCAGCTGAATGAGCGCAGAGACAGCACCACCAGCATCATCAGTTCGGCCTACACGCTGAGCCGCCCGGTCCTCCGGGATCTCGCCCTCCTGCTCCAGCCGCCGGTCCAGCGAAGCCTCGCAGTTCAGCCCGCCCCCAACAACATCAGCTCGGCCGACTCGTACGACCCCATCTCGGCCGACCCTGTCGCGGCGCTCCAGCGAGGCCCTCCCAGTGCGGGGCATGGGGGGGTGCCAGGTCTCCTCAGCCTCACCCCCCGCCCAGCACTACCGCCTCAAAGCCAAGTACGCCGCTGCCACTGGGGGCGCCCCACCCACCCCCCCTGCCCAACATGGACCGCATGAGCCTGGGGACGCAGATGGGCCTGTCCGGGGACTCCCTGATTCGCCCCTTTAACGGAGCCGCCGTGCCCCGCCGCTGCAGCGACTTGGGCTACGCAGCGCCCCGGCCTGATGCCCCACGAGGTCCCCTCCAACATCCCCCCGCCGGGCCAGCGACCCCGTCCGCCGGCTGGCCCTCCGACCTCCCGCCCCTGCCCCCGGGTGCAGCGTTTCAGCAGCATGAGCAGCGTGAACCACGCCCTGGAGCGCCGCACCCCTGGCCCCCGCAGGGCTACTTCCGTTCCGACGGCAGCCTGCACCGCCACCCCTTCGCGCCCCGCCCCGCCCAGCATCTCGGAGAACGTCACCATGGAGACCATGGCGGGGCGACGTTGGCGTTCAGGGTGGAGAGGGACGACCTGGTGCTGCCAGACGACGTGGGTCCCAGTACATAACGGTCGCAGAGCGGGCGGGCCGGCCCTGGACGCCAACGCGCCGCCGTACGCTAGCCAGTCTCACGGTTTCCGAGGTACTGCGGGCCCCCAGCAGCCGCAGTTTTACGGCCAGCGGAGAATGGCCGTGGTGGACGCCAGCATGGCCGCTCTGCCAGCGTGCCAGGTGAGCCCCTGCCCACCCGGCAGCACTTCCCAGCCACACGCCCGGCCTGAGCAGGACCAGCATGCCGGTGCAGTGGAACGAGGTGAGCTCGGGGTCCGTGGAAGCACCACAGACCCAGGCCAAGCAGGTCTTCCCCCGGGGGAAACCTCGCCCTCGTCCAGCAGAAACACAACTTCGGGGCCCTTCCAGGGCGTGGGCTCGAACCAGCAGGTGGCGCAGATGAGCCAGAACCCTGGTGCCACGTGGCCCCAGCAGAGCCGGACCTCTGGCCTGGCGCCCCAGAGGATGAGCTGCACCCAGCCCTGTCAGAACCCCAGCGGCCAACTGGGCCACGCCCAGAACAGTGTCGCCGGGCCGCGACCATTCTGCGTTGGCATGGCTGACGAGTCCGCCGGAATGCTGGCTGCAAACGGCAGGGGGGATGGTCCAGAGCCCGCCCGAGGCACAGAACTACAGGTCCAGGACTCACCCACAGGTGGGGGGGGATCAGAAACCATGGGGTCCCTTTTGAAAGTTTCTCCCAAATGAACAGCAACCAACAAAGTCGAGCGATACCGTCCCAGCAGTCCGTCCAAAATGGGTACCAAGGACTAATACAGCCAAGGCCACCCACAGAGCCCAAATCACTGACCAGGGCAGCATTCGGGGGGCATGTACCCCCCCCACCTTCCCCCAGTCAAATTTCAGTCCGAGCTACGGCACCTCAGAAGCCAGTCCCAAGCGGCCGAGTGGCTCCGGTTGCCGTGCCGACGGCCTTGGGGATGACGACGCCATGTTCTACACGGAGGCAGATCCACATGTTTGAACCCAACGGCAGCTTTGACCCACAGGCGCCCCCACAGCGCCCCCACACTGCAGGCCAGTGCGCTGCAGTGCCCCACCGAGGGGGCGACGCCGGCCGCGGTCGCTATGGCGTCCCCGGGGGCGGGACAGGTCTCCAGCACCGTCGACTCGCTCCCCAGCGTCTGGAGCACACGCAGATCGACTTTGACGCCATGCTGGATGACGGGGACCACTCCAGCCTCATGTCGGGGACCCTCAGCCCCAGCGTCCTCCAGAGCCTGTCCCAGAATTCCTCCCGGCTCACCACCCCCCGCCAACTCGGTGACGCTGCTGCCTGCGCGCCGGTGCCAGCCGGGATCGGCAACATGGCCATCGGCGATATGAGCTCCATGCTGACGGCTCTGGCCGAGGAGAGCAGGTTTCTCAACATGATGTCTTAAGCCCATGTCACAGCAAGCTGTTTCCACACAGCCTGAATCGCTAAATCGCTAGCAGCTAAACTCATCCTTTCTCCAGGTTATCAGTCACACACTCGGATCATCGCACAGAGCCCACCTCATGCCACCGTTTTGTTTTTTGTCCAGTCACAGCACAGACACGACTTGCGACTCCCTGAGCAACTCCTCATGCTCCTGCTGATTCCGCTCACCAGTTTCTGTTTCAGATCTGACAAACCCCATGCACTTACGCCTGTGTTTACTTACACGTGTCACATAAAATAAAAGGGCACGGTGTCTCGTTTATGTTAGGAAAATACATCTTCTGTGAGTTCAACTGGATTTTAATTGCCCATGAATCTTATCATGTAACAGTGCAATTGCATGTGATAACCCTGCACAGCGTGTGTGTGTGTGTGTGTGTTGGTCCATGTGTGGGTGCGTGTGTGTGGCACATGCAGAAATGGCTTCATGAAACACGGGCTTTAGGGAGCGTGGGGTTGTACGATCAAATGGCGAGAGGCAGGACGAGAAACGCCCATGCTCAGTCTGTACTCTGTCTCTCACTCTTTCTCTGCCTCTCCTCTCCTCCACCACTCTGTCTCTCTCTTACTCTCTCTCTGAGGAGGAGGAAGAAAACAGGTCTTTTCTCCAAACTGAAAAAAGCACTGACCTCAGCCTGGATTATAGAGACTCCGTCAGTTAATGAGAAATTGGGCAGAAACTACACGCTGAAACGTGTCTGTTTTGCGCCTGTTTTCCGACAACATGTATATTATTGTGTAAAAAAATATATTATTAGACAAGACATTGAGTAGGCAGTTTTCTTTCTGTTAAAATAAGCCATACTTGCAGTGAAAGGTTAGAGCAGGGTATAAACAACAGGCCACTATCAGTGTGTGGTGTTGCCCTTTAGACAGTGTACTGAACCAAGTTTACTAAGTGCCTTGAGATACTGAATAATAGCGTAAACATACGAACATTTCAAGCAGACATGTAACATATGTGAACCCAGGTAAAAGATAAAAATATAAAGATATTTAGGAAACTTTACATTCTTTATTAACTTCCTGTTTAATAATATACATGGTATGTGCTGTCAATTATGTTTATGACTTGATTACAGTGGTTTATTTTATTTTTTATTTTCGTTGCAAAGTTTGTTTGTATGCAACGTTCCCCAGGGCAAAAGGACACGTAGGTACACCCAGTTAAACTGCACTGCATTACAGAGCCCAGGAGAGTCCACTGCACCGCACTTGCGCTGCAGTGACACTTAGCAGCTGACGGTGTTCCCCTTCATCATTTGGGCCTGTCTGTCAGATAATATTTTATGGCAATTCAAGCAGGAACTGCAACTGGAAGCCCTGTGCCCCCTACACAGATCATGTTCAAAGGAATATGCAAGTACTCAAAATGCACTCTGTGGAGACTCAAAGCCAATTACATGAGTGGATGATGTACCAAGAATGCTTAAAAAAATATTCTGCCCTTCAAAAGACTGGCAACCGGAGGAACTTTTCAGTGACGGTGTAACGATACGGACTCTTTTCCTTTGTTCGTTGGAACTAAAGCTGTCTTTTGTACCTACTGCCACGCACCTCCGCTGTGCTGTGCTGGGTGTGTATATAGCTTTTGTACATTTTATAAAATACAGTATGGTTTTTTTTGTTACCGAGTCCTGTGTGCCGATTCTTTTGAAATCACATGGTCGTCTCCCCCGGGATGCACGGAAGCAGGCGTCATTATTTTAGGTCCCCTGCACCACAATGCATTCAAGAAACCAAAAAAATCATCCATGACACTCTACTAGCTCAAAGACATTCATCTTGATCTAAAAAGCATCAGATGGTGTCACTGCTGGATGCTATTTATTTATGTAGTAATACAGAAGCAGAACGGAAGAAACTGTACAACTCCTGTTTGGTAGAAACCTCCTATATACATACATACTGTAGTATTATTATTATTATTATTATTATTATTATTATATTTAGCCTTTATCTAGTTGAGTCCCATTGAGATAAAAATGTCTTTTTCAAGAGACCCATGGCACATTTACGTAAGTCTGTACAAAAATACAAAAGAAAAAATTTAAGATTTTAATTTATCTAAAAGATACAAAACATATGACAACTTACATCCTGTTATGTGATGTAAAATGTATGTATTTACACCTTCATATAGCCTACTGTCAAATATGCAGTATACATTGCAATATATGCATGTATATAGAATTATAAAGAATTTGATATATCAAGTAGTTAGATTAGATTTAGATATTTTAAATGTAGGCTATTCCTCATAGTTTTGGAATTATATTTTAATATAAATTTCGCCATGAGGGGAGTATTTCAATCTTTTCTACTGAAAGCCATGAGCCGAGATCACTAAACGCACGTGGCACTAATGAGTTTTTCCATCGCTGCGACTTCTCCTTGATGCACAGGCCATTCCTTCGAGTGTTCAGCTCTTCATCAACTCTTCTTTTAATCTTAAAACGAAAATGAGACTTGATTGATTAAATAATGTACAAGCAAACCGTTTTTTTTCTTTGAAGCAAGAAGTTATCCCTTCTCCACAATGCTCGCTGTTCTCAGCTGTGTATCACATCAGACATTTTAAAAGGTAGCCTCCTGGATAGCTCTCAAAGTCATTACGCAGCTTTTTTGAAGTAATTTTCTTCTCTGCGGTCGTTATGTCGGCAAGGACACGATCCCGGTCTTTTTCCAGAAACCCGGATGAAAACGGATACTCTGAAGAGACAAAATGCATATTAAGCAGTTTCTAAAGTTAGCCGCCGTGTTGTCCAAAATGAACAGTGACAGACTGGCCCTGAGGAAATGGTTGTAGAAACCACATAAAACGCGTGACTTGAAGAGAAGGAGAGGTTCAGGGACCAGGCGGTGGGTGCGAGCGAGGGGAACAAATGGTTTTATTCTGACAGCAAATCCTGCAGAGGATCCGTTTGATCCCGATCCGCTGATTACTTTTGCCACTGGAATTCCTTATTCTCTCAGAGAAATGAATGAAGGCAAAACAGCCCCGGGGTACGAAATCTTACAGAGCAAAGAACAAGAGGTTAGTGTGAGTATTGAGCTGATGGGAAACTCACAGCGCTGTAAATAGCCCGCCGTGCTAATTCAACGAGAAGTCAGGCCCACAAAGTGCGCAAAAACATGAAAAAATACATTTATAAAAATAACTTTAGCCCTGCTGTGAAAAGTCACGCACTGCAATTTAGACTGATGCTTTTCAACCAAAAGGGAGAAGCCGGTGACGAGACATTTCCTTTAAGCCCAGTTAATGGGGCCCTGGCAAATAGGGAGCATCTCGGATGCATTGTGTTTGCCGACCCGTTAAAGATCACCTGTGGAAATGGGCCATGCTGATCCAAACCTATTTATTTCCTTCAGTGGCTCCAGATACTGTCTCACCTTCCATACATAATAAACAGAGGGTCCAGGTTCTGCCGTGCCTTGACACCATATGGTGATAAAGTTCCGCCGCATTAGAGGGCACATCTCTCATTGTAATCCGATGCAGGTGCACAGAGTGCGGGTGAATGATGCATTGTTCCCGAGACCTTTGGTGCCAGGGAAGGGCTGCGCTTTTTTTTAAATATATATGCGTGTTCAAGCTTAGGCTCCGGTGCTTACAGGAAACACATGTCTCTGCATTGCACAGGGGAAATGCTCAGTAAATAAACTTTACAATGCATGTAGTCCTACCATCGGCCAGCGCGTTACTCCCATGTTGCAGCAAGGAAAGCCGCAATAATAACCAGCACAATGCGGGACCTTCTGAAGTGCTGAGCCAGAAATGGCAAACAGATTTCAAAGACGGGTTTAATGGAGATATTTCACAGTTAAAGCCATACAGGGGTGGGTCATTTGGAGTGGGATGTAGAAATGATCGCCAAATGCGCACATGCACAGCCAGAGAAAACACATCTCGCTCCTGAGCTGCATGTATCGAGGGTACAATAACCAGACTGTACATGTAGAAACGCATGGCACATGGGTTATACATGTGCACACACACACACACACACACACATATATGCGCAGCGCGCACATACACACACACACGGACAAACAAACACATCTGGGAATATTGTTGCAGGCAGTCATATAAAAATCAGGTGAATGCACTTGTGTTCTCCTACATTAAAAGTTGCTTACACTAAAAGTGTGTGTGTGTGTGTGTGTGTGTGTGTGTGTGTGTCACCCAGCATGATTAGCTTTACAATTAAACTACAAAAAGGATTAAATAAATGAATAAATATGAAATTATCAGATAATTCCTAGTTTTCATCCAACAGTAAAGGCATATATATTTTTGCAGTTTTTGTTATGAGCATCCTCCGGTGCTAATACACCTGTGCAATTTCCCTTATTCACCGGTGTGAGCTACAGACTAGGTTTAATGGTATATAGTGTCAAGAGTGAGATCTGCTGTCTACGAGATCAAGGCGTCCTTTTCCCTGCCAATCTGAGTGCTGGGTCTGGAGTCTGGCCCTCTGATCTGCGAGACAGACAGACAGACAGACAGGGAGGATAACTGACGGCCCTTTCACCTCCGATTCCTTCACATCTCACAGACTCCGTTCTCCCACAATCCTTTGCAGCTCCCCAGAGGTTCAGCCCTCCTGCCCGTCAGTCAGGTCTCCAGGTCCAGTAGCTCGGCGTGTTGCAGGTTCCGATGTGAAAAGGACGGGAATGGTGCATTACAGGAGCAACGGCAGCCATCAGTTGCCAGAACTTTCTAATGACTCCATTCCCCAGTGGCCCCCCAGTCATTCACAGTGTGTTAATATGAAATATAGGCAAGGCGCTTGGGACAGGGGCCTCATAATTAGTGAGATTTATTTATGATTTTTCGCGTGTCATGAGTGTGTTTATTTATGATTTTTCGCATGTCATGGGCACATGATGCTGAACCCTTTGTAACGGACATCTGTGGCATGAATCTAAAAGGGCTTAAAGCCTCATATTTTGACAGAATTTCCTGCATGCTTTGGCAATCCCACAGATGTGTTTTTATAAGGGTGTTTTATGAGTAAGAGAGGGGTTTTCATCACCCAGCCCCCCCCCCCCCCCCCCCCCCCCCCCTCCCCCCTACACCTGTCCTCAGGCGTCACCAGCAGACAGCCGGATGTGGGCGGGGCGCTAACTGACACTAGCCTGCATTTTGGAAGCGTAGCTATCCACCTCTAGACCAAACAACTCGCTGAAGGACCAACAATCTGGCATGTTTACATTTCCACAGGTACTTCAAAGATATATTCTTCACTTTGACTGTCTGTACATTTCATTTCAAATGATTCAAATCCGTTGAAGAGGCAGGCAGAAGAGTTTGATTAGATGTTGTGGAACAGGAGAGAAGCCCTGCAGAATGGGGTGGAAGATTGTTTATATATTCTCTTCAAAAAAAAAAAGTACACATAAGTATAGAAAACACTTCAATAGGGAAGATACGACTGATATAGATACATATATAGTTATGCCCATGGGATCAAACTAAGTATTTTGATATGTATACTTCCTTTTTTTTTAAAGTATATAAATATAGTTTCTTCAACAGAAAACCTGGGTTTGCCCATGAAATCCTTCCTATCAGGTCAAGTGCAAAGTGAAATTCAGATATTTTGTCAATTTGCACTGACAATCTGTGCAGTCTAATCAGTAGTGCCGCACTGTGAAAGGAGGGAGTCATGGTTCTGCTTATGAATGGGACAGCATGTGCACTATAACTGACTAATAACAATTTGTCTTATACCATATCAATTTTTTGGCAGGCTTTACCATATTTTAAATAACAGTGATGCAAAATTAAACAGCCAAAAAAAACCAGTGAACAGTACGTCATGAAAATATCTGACAGAGTATGAAGGGGTTTAATGGTGCTTAACAAAATGGCCAACTGTGGCTCCAAACCCTAATCCTGCAAGTAAACAGAAAAACGTTCCTGGTCCATTTATAACACAGTTAACTCAAGAAGAAAATAATGAAAGGCACTAAAATTACTAAATGGTTTACAAGTATTAGAAAAGAATATTTAGATATTCTCAAGAAAAATTTACAGAACAGTCTGTGTGGTCATCTCACCGAGTATGAAATACAGTCCTCTTCATTATGAAAGAGCTTTTGCCACCACTAGTTCGGCTGCCCCCACCAAGACGACTTTCTAAGCACTCTGCAGTACATCTACTGCGGATTATTCACACACATTTTTGGAAATGGGTCAGAACACTCTCATTCCACGGGGAGTGACACGACACTGAAATGTGGGACATGAATCAGGGCTGAGGAAGGAGTGTTGGTTTGATGGGACTCACCACCAGAATTTGGCGTGTTCATCAGGTGCACCCTGCGGTGGATACTCCTGGGGACGTTTGCCTGTTCCGTTTCTGCCGATGGCAGCCATTCCGAGGTCAGAGGTCATCACAACAGGAATTCTAAAATGGAAACAGAACTTCAGCTGACCTGGAAGTAGATTGATTCCTGTCGACCATTCAGGGAAATTTGAGGCGGGGATAATAATTAAAGGTCTGGAGAGCAGGTTAACTAAGCTAAAAATCTCACAAAAACTAACTAATTGGAGTAAAAAGTGTTTATTTGCATAGAAGATGGTATATCCCCATTTATATTTGCTTTTATTGTTCTATTCCTGAAAAGTACTTTGTGTTCCATTCATGTGCGAAAGGTGGTATACAAATAAATACAAATAAAATAAATAGAGTGCATGCTACAACTGGGACAGGAGCATTAAATGGAACCCACGATGCAGTCCATTTAATTTACTAAAAGTTAATTTTATATATATTTTAACAAATTCATGAGTTATATTTTGATACATTAATATGAGAGCTAGCTAAAAAGAAAAGCATACCAAAGAGCTGCTACTCATTATTAGCGCATAGTAACATGGACCTGGAAGCATGCAGCACTAATGATGCTTTAGCATAGCGTCGCTGTCCACCTGAACATGCCAGTGACTGATTGCGTGAGCAATGAGATCAAGGCACTCGCCTGCAGGCCAATCAATCAATCAATTAACCAACCGGGCAGCCCCTGGCAAGCCCCACCTCCTAATGAACACATGGCCCTCACCCTTTCACACATCACTAATGAGCAAAACCAGCACCCTCTGCCACGTTACAGCTACAAATAAATCCTGCCCTCCAGCACTGATCCTGAATCAGTGTCCACCGTTTGTAGCAAAGGGATACGGGTCTATGATTAAGAGCAGGCCCGCTGATCCTGGACAGGTTTGTCAGAGGTAACAAAGAGCATGAGTGGCATTGAGAAAAATTTTAGTTGAACTGACAATATTACAATAACATACTTGCTGGAATTGCTGGAAGAAATAATGAAACAAAATGATGCACTTCTGTGAAATTTCTCTTGGCTTGTCTGTTAACAGATCTCCCTCTCTCTCCCTCGCTCTCATCTGGAGTTTGAGAATCGGATACTGGCCTCCAAAGCAGCTCAACTCAATCCAGCTGCAGCAGACAAATGGTCTTTGTTGGTGGCGACAGTGTCACAGAATCTGACTCCAACTATTTATCAAACCCTGATCAAGGAGACAAAACGGGGAAACAAACGTGGAGCTTGTGAGGGTGCTGTGTGATTACTGGTGAGGAGGCAATTTGGTGGACATAAATATGAAAAATGTGTAAAAAAATATAACTGCCAGACGATATGAATCACAGAAAGTCTTTTCATGAAATCTTTCACTTCCATTCTCATTTGTTTCTTAAATTTTAACATTGTGCAAAACTTTAACCGCAGCACCACAATAAATTAGTGCTGCTCAATTTTTCCCTTTAAAATGTTTTATTTCAGCTGGCTAAGAGAAAGCTTGTATGGCTTTAATGACATGAAAAAAAATACTGTACTTATACTTTATATATATATATAACAATAAGTTCTGCACATACGGGGATTTTGGAGCCCACACTCTGGATGAAAGTACTATTTTAGGGAACAAAGCTAGTGTTGCTCCTTGACCTTTCCCCTTTGACCTGTGGAAGACAGGTCATCACACCACTGCGCTGGATATCACTGGGCCTTTATCAGGGGCATCAAAGGCTCTCTGCTCACAAGTCGGCCCGTTGAGATCAGACGGCGGGGAAGTCCTCTGTATGGGACAGGCGTGGAGTTTACCCCCCTTACTACACCCCCACGACTCACAGAACCAACACCGCTGGCCGGAAACCCCCCCCCCCACGGCACGGGTACTGAGACTCCGGGCAGCCACCCCCTCAACCCCTCCTTTGATCCATGACCTCAACGATCTAGAGCAGTGGAGAGGAGGAGAGGTCATGGGTCACAAGGCCCTGGATAAGTTGTTAAGTGGCGTCACGGTTTATTCCGGAATTTTTTATTGAGTTGCTCTGAAAGGCTGAAGCTGGCGGAATGGCGGAATGGCTGACCTTTTCCAGCATTCGGAGGAGATGGAATTCTCCCTCCTTCCGGCATTAATGAGTTTGAGGAATCCCCCTATTGCTGTTGCTAATGGGACCATTATGAGAAAAATGTTGATTGCTGCAAATTCTCAGAGGGAAAAGGCAAACAATGGATAATGCATTTGTTGTTATAAGCCTGCTGTAACATTGGGCAAACAGAATACTTCGCAGCAGTAATATGTAAACATGTTAGTCAAAGAAACATGGCATGGCATCACTACTGTTTCCAATCAAAACATTTTATGATAGCCTTACAAATGAGTGTGGATGTGTCAGTAACACCAGCGCACAGCGCTTCAGACCAACGGGAAAAAACAAAAACACTTCATATTGAGGTCAGAGGTCAATGGCAGCAGCACCCCTGCATGCCAACACAATGCAATAGAGACTCACGACACAACAGGCAGATGCACCACCCTGGTATTCTGTGTGGTAGCTCAAACGGAACAGCGCTTTTATAATTCTGATATGAAGGGCAATTGTTTCAGTGTGTGTACTTGGTATTGCACATTCATAGAAAACTATAAAAGTTTCCAGACTTCAAATTTGTTCCATACCACTGATGCCATGAAAACTCTCTAAAGTATTAGCCATCATCAGCCACCTTAGGAGTAATTATTTTTTTTTTTTAAAGTAAGATTTGTAGTTGGATGTGCTGTAAAGTCACCCACAGTGCTGGCACATAACTCATATTCTGCTGGTGAGCTTTAGAACACAGGCAGCCAGGTGAGACTAGCCGAGCTGCAGGGCATCAGAACTGTGTACTACGCCCCACCTGCGAGGGGTGGGGTGGGGGGGGGCTAGTGGTGGAGTGCAGGATCAGGATAGACCATGCTGCAGAGGTGCATTGTGGGGCATTTTTCTCCCAAAGACAGCCCTTGCCGGGGCGAATGACTGATGAAACGGTACATTGCGGCATTAATGTCGGGGGCTATGCATTATTACAGATGTCACGTTCAAACAGGGCAAGATCTTCCTCTGAAAACAGCCCGCTGGAGTCAGGCGGCTGGCGTTTTTTCCCCCTCTCACACAAATGACAGTATTGATAGATCATGCTCTGAAATTCTTGATAGGTCATTCATTTTTATTATAACGATATCAAGTGAAATTCCGCCGAATTCCGACCGCCTCTTGCCACCGAAAGACATCAGTAATTTATGAATCAATCTGAGCCTCCAGTCAAAACTGAGCGCCGCTGTGGTCGGGACTGCAAGGATATAATAATACAATAATATGCAGAGATTAATATTTTTTTGCTGTTCCGGCTGAGCGGCATTAGACAATCTTATTTCAGATGGAATCAGCGTGCGGCGAAGGCCCGTACGTCGCCGCGGCGATCGCGTGCCACACAGTGCGCTTTGGCGGAGGTGAGAGGGTGTGCGTTTTTCATCCACTCCCTCCCCCACAAGCAACATTTAAACAAACAATATTAAAAGCGCTTGTGACAAGCAGACCCCTGACGTGGTGACTGAGACAGGCCCTTTGGGGTTATCGTGCTGTACTTCATTAACGGAGCGATAGATTCCTTTATTAGTCCGCTAGGAAATTATTTTTGTGTCATACAGCCATCAGAGAACACATAGCATAAATGACACAATACATTCCATTAGATTCAAAGGAACTACATCTAGCACACCTAGCATACACATCAGATAAGACCGATACATAACAGAGACATTTGCGCACAGGACTCGGATGTTATCACAGTTTGTTCAGAAGTGCTATGTTTGAAGGGACAAATGATCTACGAGCCCGGTTGGTTCTTAACATCGGTACACTGTACCGTCGTCCTGATGGCATTAGGTGATATTAGCTACATAGTGGTCGCACTGCGTCATTGGTAATAATTTTCCCCTTTTTATTAACCAGTCAGGTCGATGCGAGACTCCGGTGTGTAAACGTGCCCGAAGCCGCACCAGGGAGGCCCACCCTCCTGGTACCACAGAGTCTGGTGGGAGAGGAAGCCCTCAGAATCTGTACTGAATCACTGGGAGAGATGGGGTAGGGCTTGGTGGACGCCATGTCTGAACTGATGCTGTGACTGCCGGAACGGGGGATGAAAGGCCAAAGAAATGAAGGAGGAGGAGGAGGAGGGAGCACATGCATTTCCAGCATAACGGGGGTGTTGACCAGTCTTTCAGCTCTGTTTTGAGCGTATCTGAAGCAGGTTCAGGACTCTGGGAGGCTTTTCATGGAGAGATCCAGGTGGCACATCATGCAGCAATATGAAGGTTCAGCCCTCAGGCCAGATCCTGAGCACAGCCAGCTCCTCAGCACGGCACAGATCCCGAGCACGCCAGGAAAGCGCTGTCCTATGACTAACCCTCGCCATGAAATGACACACAAGTACCGACTAAAAATAATAACTTCCTTGGAAGGAAACATCTAAAACAGAAAACAGACACTGGGGGGTGAAACAGAGGCAGCTCAGCTCTGAAACACCACCGACTGCCTCTCAATCTCTCTGCGTCATTACATCCTTTCCCCCGTACCTGTTCTGTACCCTGTCCACTGCACCCTTTCACTAAAACACTCACCCGTGAAACCCACTGAGCGGAAAAAAGAAGCTGCATTTACGGGGCAGACACTGTAGTGCACAAATCCGAAAACCGACTGTATCTGGCCATTTGCGCATGCGTGTCTGCCTCCTGCACGGAGGCGTTCTTGTCCAGAAATTCGCCATAAATTACCACAAATTACCAGACGTGGTCGTCCACTTCTCCCAATCGGGAAGTTTCTGGAAATATACGTGTTGAGATGGGAAAACTACTGCTCACTACGACACGTGGCAAATTTCACTGAAATTTAACACGTCGGATATCTTCCAGAAACTCCTCTTTTCATGCAGTGACCCCTAAACACATAGCCACTGGCTGCGTTACTGTAACTGACAGCTGTGCAGGTCGGACGGCAGTGGGCCTCTGACGGTGCCCGGGTCTCAGAGAGGCTCCTTTGACCTTTCTGTGGAGCAGGGCTACGGTAAAATGATTCTGAGTGCAGGCAGGACTGCAGTGGTTTGGGAGGGTAAGCAACTTCAGCTACAGCCCACCTGCATCTCATATGTACCGTGTCTCTCAGGACAGGAAGCAGGGACGGGTCCTGCACTGCACCAGACTCTGTTCCCTCTACACAATGCACAAGGGTTCACACAAAGGCAATGCGGCTACCCTCCCGTTAAACGCAGAATGTGGCCGACCGCGTAATGAAATCACTTGGTCAACATCGCGGTGTCGGGAGAATAAAAACAAAGCGTCTCGGGTTTTGATTGGTCGCATCACATTCCCAAAACTTTGGCCCGTACGCTTCCGTTGCGGTTAGCGATCCCCCATGCTGCAACCAAGTCACGTCGCTCGGGGGAATAGGACAGCGAAACCCAACCCCCGACAGCCCAATCACAGCGAGCCGCACGACAGGACACGGACAGGGGCAGACGGAGACGTGAGGATTGGGCGCAGACAGACTGAAAATGTGGGTTTAATCTTGAGGCTGGGAACAGACCGTGCATCGACGAGACTCTTAAGTTTGGGAACGATAACAGCGCGCTGAAATTACTTCCCTGGTTTTCGCATGTTAAGCGCAGAGAATGCAAGGTCGACATGAGGATCTGTGCAGAACGTCGCTCGTTCACGCGAAAGATCTGTTAGAGAAAGGAAATGGGAAAGGAAAGTTGGAATCTTCTCAACTTCCGAGACATTAGCAAGTGCAGTCGGAAAATTACAGCTGGGGAGCAGCGCTTGTTTGCCAAAATACACGCTTAGTTCCTGAAGAGGCTTCCCTGTGGCCCGGTTAGAAGTCTGCCGATTCCGCCTGAGGTTCTCTGAAAGGCATTCCTCGTCATTATTAGATTTACCGACTTAACGAGACAATGTTTATTCAACCGAAGACCCAACCAACCAACAAAGTGAACAGTGACATTGGTGTAATTTATGAAGAGGGGTGGTACCTTTTGAAAGAATGCACTTTTTTGAACATCAGAACCACTGGAGGCTTGCCTCCGTCCTCGCACACACGGGCACACGCACTCCACTGGGCTCGCGGGGGGAAAAAATATGCGATGAAGCACTGGTAACAATGGGAAAGGAAAAAAGTGGAGTCAATGGTAAAGATGGAAGTCTAATGATCCTGATGTGTCAGAGGCCCCATAAGAAGATGTGCTGAATATTTTAGGAGTGGCAGGGGGTGCGGGGAAAGAGGACCCCTCCAGGTGGTATAGGAGGTGTATTAATAACTTATGGGTATGTCCTGATGACACCTGCTCCAGTCATTATAACAGGACCACCGCGCCGGCCAATGAGGGGCCGGGGATCAGCAGCACTCCGGCAGCCAGGGGCCAGGTATCAGTACCTGGTAAATATTAATATTCCGTCATGCAGAATTCCACAGCACCCCCACAGGTCAGGGGGTACGGAGGAGGGCCCTGTGGCTTAGTTAGCGAAAGCCTTCGCCTGGCCCACATCAAAGCACGTACGGCAACAGCCGGGCTGTGCCTGATCATGCGGGCCTAAAGCAAGGCACTGGGTATAAACACGGCTTTCCTTCTGACAACGAGAGGAACTTCACTGAGGAGTGAGAAACTGCAGACAGGAGGCGAGAACTGAAGAACGAACAATTACTGGTACGAGCAAAAATGTGTGCACGTGGACAAAATTGTGTGTGAATACATACATGAATGTCTTTGTGTGTGTGTGTGTGTGTGTGTGTGTGTGTGTGTGTGTGTGTGTGTGTGTGTGTAAGAGTGCTGTATTGTACCTTGTAATAGGAGATTTTTGGATATTATTATTATTACTATTATTATTATTATTATTATGTCTGAGCACGTGTTCCAGTCTCTGTGTATGTATTTTTGTGTGTGGCTGTATGCATGTACGCTTGTGTGTGTGTGTGAGTGTGTGCGCGCGCGTGTCCATACTTCCATGCGTTTCTCTCTCATAAGGTATAACTTTACGAGGAATGCTAAATCAAATGTTGTGGCGAGGTTCAGATTTACTGGAAATGGACTCCAGCTGCAGACAAACAGCTCCCAGCTGCGGCCCCCACTCCCCCTGCCAGCGCTGACAGCCCCTATCCATCCAGAGTGGCTGCGCACCCTCATACAGGAAGTCCACCTTCGTCTGAACAGGCAGCCAAATCGGCCCCGGCGGCCACCAATCAGAGGGCCCCCTTCAGCTCTTTATCAGCGAGCGGTTACCAGGGGCCCTGGACCGCCGTCTGCACAGGAGTCTGTCTAAACATGCCAAAGATGGTGGCCGCTTCCAAACCGTAAAATTTACTGTGGTGTGGGTGTATGTGTGTGTTTGTGTATGCGTGTGTGTATTAGCATACATTTGTCTGGGTGTGTGTTGTGTGCACATGCGTATGCCTGTGTGTATGCGTTTGCCTGTGTGTGTGTGCGCGCTTGTGTGTGTTTGTGTGTGTACGCTTGCATTTGCCTGTGTGCATGTGTGTGTATTCGCATGCCTGTGTGTATGCGTTTGCCTGTGTGTGTGTGTGTGTGTGTGTAGGGGCGGCCTATCACAAAGACTCTAAATCACGTTGCATATGGGTAGAGCTCAGCTCCGGAGGTATGCACAGAAACAGTGGCACGGGAAAGTTCTCTGAGCCAGTGCTACCTGCTACAGCGATGCCCTTATTTTTCAGTGCCCCACTTTACCTGAGAGGAGAGGAAGAAACACTCCTCAAAAATTACAACAGCGTTTGTGCCTGAAGCGGCTTGCTGCTGATTCAAACAGAAGAAGGGTTTTCTATGCATAGTTGAAATCTAAATAATATTTCCCACACAACATTCAACAGAGCTTAAAATAGACCTGTCCAAATTAGCAATAGAATCTGTGTCAGTATGACTGCTAAGTACATGGAAAGGGTGAAAAATGTAATTAAAAATAAATTGGCAACGTTTGGACTGAAACCTTCATCAGCTTCTCTTTTTAGGGTCATGAGTATAAATTTCAGACTGCCCTTACCTTGTCAGAAGCCATTTCCAGGAATTAGAATGAGAAGGCGCACACATGGCGAGTTGGGTCCATTTTCCGGGTGAGATATCAATGCAAATCGGTTCAAGTTAAATTAATATGATAATCAGGGATATATCTTTACAAAAGCAAACAAAAAAAGGATGACAAATCATGAGTAATGACAGAATTACTGTATGTGATGATACAGTAAGTGTGATCTCCCTGTATTAAATGACAATAAGACTCAGGTTTAATCAGGGCTTAATTGAGATTTGTCCTTCTATTTGACTTAACATGTTTTCCTCATCAATGTAGTGTTGCAGAGTCAATTTGGGAGAATCTGGTAGGCGGGGGGTGAACATTTGCATTTAACTGCGAATAAAATATAAGGACATGTTTACTCAATGCAGGTCTCAAGGTTGTGCTTCCCGCATCACATAATTACTGTTATTACTACTGTTACATTACGTCTCGCTCTGCTTGGAGTTAAGTTAATGTTTTCTGAAGAGAGTCAGTAAGTATTTGAACTCCAGGGAATGCGTTTATTTAGTCATTCCGAGCACACGCTAATCTCCAACCTTTACGACAGACTTGCGCTATACAGTATGTGCTCGATATGTAAATTAAACGCTTTGTTTCCTCTCTTGGAACAACCTCAGGTGTCAGGCTGATGCTCAGCACAGATTTAATAAATCATAATCATTTGTACTATAGCCTTGCTATCGAAATAGGCCATTCAATATTGATTAAAGACAGAGTTCAATAATTAGCATAACACTTTTATGCTGTGTGTGTGTGTGTGTGTGTGTGTGTGTGTGTGTGTGTGTGTGTGTGTGCGTGTGCGTGTGCGTGCGCGTGTGCGTGTGCGTGAGAGAAAAAAATATAGTGTGAAATTTTTTTTAAAGGTGTATATGTACATGACAATTATTTGACAATGACAATGAAATAATATTTATTTTTTAAAACTATGATGCATTCTGGGTTTACCTAGAAACCTCCCATCATTAACATCTTTTCAACAGGTAATATACAGCCACTATCATCACAATTACATGCAAAATCCACGCTGTAAATGTAGCCCTTAACTTCCCGCTCTAAACAAAGCTGAAGAGGTTCACCTGACTGCTTATAGGACTATCAGTGTCATGAAATAATCAGCCATAAATATTCATGATGTGTTGCTATGCAAAATAGCATCTGTTTTTGAATGACTTACCATCTGTTTTTGGGACTTTGCTGCATTTAGGATTTATTAAAGCAATGGCATACCGTAAGCTCTTATTATGCATAGCAGTGATGTCCATCATTAGCACAGCTCTATCTTAATATAAAGCATAATTTTATTCCTGTTCTAGCAGAGTGAATTAGGATGTATATTTTACAGTAGCCCAACCACTTACACACCAAACAAACATTTATCAATTTTTATGAATTTGAAAAATTAAAATGTATAAATTGATAACCACCACACGTAGTCTACTTTATTCATTTAATTAAACAAAGGCTAAGAAAAAACAATCAAGGCTACTAAAAGGTGCTACTCCTATTTTTTTTGTCAATTATCAGTAAAACTCAATTATCAGTAAAACTGACAAACCAACCATAATAATAATAATAATAATAATTCAAAACAACTTAAAATACGAATAGTAATAATCACAGATGAAATAATGAGTAAAAGGTAATCTGCAAATAAGGTATTGGCACCAGTTTCAGGTGAAAAGCCAGGACCAATTAGTTCTGATTCAGCATTGAGCTCCCGGTACAGACCGTCTGTCCCACCCACAGAACGCGGGACAGACACAGCATTGGGGGCCTGGGGGCCTCATCGTATCCTCATGGGCAGAAGACAGTACCCGAACATACAAACACCTCCGTCCTTCTACCCCAAAAGGAGCGCGGCTGAAAAAACACTGAATACCTCTTTAGTTTAATTTAGAAGAGCGCTAAACCTCACAGCAATATCTCAGCTTTTAGCACTTCTGAAGTGTTAAACCACCGCATTATAGGTGGGAAAGCACTCTGGAGAGAGAGAGAGAGCAGAAGAGAGAGGGAGAGAGTGAGAGATAGAGAAAAAGACAGGGAAACAGAGTATGAGAGAAAGAGAGTGGGGAGAGTGAGAGATAGAGAAAAAGTCAGGGAAAGAGAGAGTGTGATAGAAAGAGAGGGCAAGAGAGAGAGACAGAGAGAGAGAGAGAGAGAGAGAGAGAGAGAGAGAGAGAGAGAGAGAGAGAGAGAGAGAGTGGAGACACCACAGTGGCCTGCCGTTCCGTTTGGCTGCGGCATTATGCAGGCCCCCAAACGAATGCTGTCTTTATGAAACTTCCAGCCTGCCAGAGCGGAGGGGGGTGTGGAGGGGGTGTTAAAACTCGGCGGCTGAGGGGTCTGCTGGAGTCAGGAAGTCAGGGTTGCAGCGGCTGCTTAGGGAGGTCAGGAATGCCACCTCACTGTGCACGGGGCCTCCAGGCCTCTGTTCCCCAGAGTTTCGGCAGGCCCTCATTAAAACCCGAGCGCTAGGCTTCTGGGGCGCCTGCACCGCCCCTTACCGATCCTCAGCCTGCTGTTTCCCTAACCCTCGCCCCTGCCCCCGCCCCTGCTCCAGGAAATAGCGCCAAACTGCATCGGGCTCGTCCTGCAGCATCTCAGCATAAATTTGCAGGCCCTGCGAAAGGGACAGCCTCCATTTCACTCGCAGATTCCAGACCTCGGCTCATTCCCGCTGTATTCATCTCCATTTAAAATATCAGCCAGACAGGGCCACTCACCATCATGTTATAATTTACTACAGGCTTATCATATAACAATAATTAATAATTACAGATACTGTTTATTTCTGGTATCATTCCTTAATTACCTTTTTTGTTGATGTGGTATTTTATCCTACAAAGATAAACCTTTAACAGAGTAATGGAAAGTGTGGAGAAAGAGAGGGATTACTCTGAACACTCGGCATACTACTTCATCTGTCAAGCCTGGTGGAGGCAGTGCGATGCTTGGGCCTGTATGGCTGCCTCTGGACCTGGTTCAATGGTCTTTATTGATGATGTAGCCAGTGATGGCAGCAACAGAATGACAGCTGAAGTGTACTGAATCATATTGTCCACCAATATTCAGAGAATTGCCACCAAACTCATTAGACAGAGGTTTATCATGCAGCAAGACAACAACCCGAAACACACAACAAACTTAACCAAGGAGCTTACCAGGAAGAAAAGAGGTATTTGATGTGGCCCAGCCAGTCATCAGATTTAACTCCCATTGAACATGCTTTTCACTTGCTCAAAAGGAAACTGAAGTCCTAAACCCCATCAAAACACACAGCAACTGAAAGAGGCAGAAGAGGCGGTAAAAGCTTGGCGAAGCATCTCAGAGGCTCACATCATGAACATGGTGATTTCCATGAGTCACAGACTCAATGCAGTCATCAAATGTAAGGGGTATGCAACTAAATATTGACCCTGCAAGTCATTAAATTTGTCAAAACTTACTTTGTCCCAGTACTTATGCAGACTTGGAATAGAGGGACTTGACTCATTAAGTGGCATTGTTGTTCTATAGTTCAATGTCTGTTAAAAAAAAAAGCACATGACATAAATTCAGGCATTGGAAATTTTGCCTCATAGTCATTGTTTGTGAAAATACAAATTTGATTAGTACAGAGGGGAAACAACCAACTGACACAACTGTCCCAAAACATAAAACTTTTGGTACATTTTCCTGTATTGCATTTAACTGTACATCAAACTACTGCGTGACCGCCTGTGCTCTGTGGATGGAGTATTATTGCCCTGGAAGACACGCCTCCTGGCTGGATAGAAGTGCTGTGATACGGGATGACGCTGATAACTATGAATCATTAAGTATTGACTGGCATTGACCTAGCCTTCTACGGGGAGGAATGTACCAAACCACACCAGGAAAATGCACCTCACGCCATTACAGAACCAGCAGAACCCTTCACTGCTGGAACCAAGTACTCAGGCCCGTGTGTGCACTCTTCCACTGTAAACATGGGAAAAGTGATTCATCTGGACACCTCCAATTTCCCCACTGCTTGGAAGTCCACTGCCCGTGCACTTTTACATTAAATTACATTCATTTAGCAGACGCTTTTATCCAAAGCGACATACAATACGTGCATACAGAAGGTCATTGAAGCAACTACAGAACAGATTAGACAAAGTACATCCTTCCCATAACGTAGCAGCTATCCCTAGTAATGAACACTGAGTGCAGTTCACAGTAAGCTGTGGGTAAATCTGCTATATAATAATTCTATTCTAAATACTATATAACATCAAACAAACAGTTACAGACAAAAAAAAACAGGGAACAAGTACTAAGAGAAAAGGTCCTAGATTGGTATACCAGTCAAGGTGGAGTCTGAAAAGGTGTGTCTTCAGGCCCCGACGGAACGCAGACAGTGTTGGACTAGAACATAGGGGAATGGGGAGTTTGTTCCACCACTGGGGAGCTAGGGTGGAAAAGCTCTGCAGTCGGGACGAACGAGAGCCGTTGACACACGGGGGGGTTGTTCATCTCAACCCAGCATTTCAAAACAAAAACTCAGAACAAAGGCACTCTGTTCCTGTATAACTGTGTGTGTGTGTGTGTGTGTGTGTACATATCTATGTAAACACACACACACACACACAATGAAAGATGCGATAATCAATGGCTATATTCACTTAATTTTACAAATGAGATATTGATTTCTATGACAGATGTAACATGGCCCCTATTGTCTGGTATACTCACATTAAAGGGAAAATACAGCACTGGCACAAAGAAAGAAAAGTGATCAACTGAATGATGAAACAGTGCCTCAACTGAAGATATATTTGACAGGTGAGGATTGATAAAATGTATCTATTGAATGATGCAATATGGCCTCAACTGAAGAAAAAAGCTTGTAACCAAGTGCTATTCTCCAGGTGTGGTGCACTGAAATATGTTTTATCCCTGCATGCACTGCAGTCCAAAAAGGTTGGATTAAAAATTGTTCAAGGAGTAACTTAATTTTAATTCCACTGCAGTGCTTCTGCATTTATACGTTTTACCAGCTTTTAACAAGTCTTTCTGATAGGCAGGAAAACATTTTGCTGCCCCAAACATTTTCTGCAGCAACTGGAAGGCCTGTTGCCATTTCAACTTAAAGGCATACTGAACTTTGCTAGAACATAATATTGTATAGCTACCTGGCACCGATATGAGTCGTAATATTCAAGCTCACCTTTATGACTTGCTCCAGTGGTCAGCAACTGGCCAACGGAGAATGACGTTTTTTCTCTCTCCATTCACTCCCATTGCATGGTGAAACGGGTCTCAAAAGCACACTTTTAGCACATAGCAGCATAAACGAATGCAAAGAACGCGGATTATGCCGATATACAAAATCACGACATCCAGAACTGAACGTTTGAAAAGATAAAAAGCTCCATTCATGATATTTTACACTTTTTCCAAACAAAGGTTTGGAAGAAGATCCGGTCGTTAGTTTATGAGGAACTTCCTTGTTTCGTTCTTGCGCCAGTAACGGTCCCACCCAGGGGATTAGGGATTGAAATTCTCCATGAAGCTCACAAACTCCAGTGGTAACCGGAGGTATTGCAGCCTCTGGAGCCAAAAGCTAATTTCCCTATTGAAGTCCATTAAAAACTACGAAATTACCCAGGCCAAATTATACTATTTTGGACAGTTCTTTTAAATTCAAAAATTTCTTCACACCAAACTAATTAGACTCCAGAGACCAATTTTTTTTCTGCACCCCACAGAAGAAGTTCTAAGATTTTTTTAATTCCAATTGGGTCTGCATGTTTAGGTACCCAGTGCGCATGCTCCTCTGGTTCCAAAAGCAGCTGGTTCCACCACTGGGGAGCTAGGGTGGAAAAGCTCTGCAGTCGGGACGAGCGAGAGCCGTTGACACGGGGGGTGGGAGTGTGTGAGTCGCCCTGCTATAGCAGAGGGAAGTGGTGGAGCAGGAACTTCTAGGAAAGTGTTGGTGTAAGTGTCAGTTCATTCCTACTCTAGGATATGAAAAACCCTTAGAACTTCGCATAGCCTTTAGGAAAAGGATCTGAACTCAAGAATGCCTTTAAAGTGCAGCATACACACTCACACACGAAACACACCGGCAAGAGCAACCATTATCTGGATCAAGTTGCATGCTTTCGAATCTGAGCTCCTGCTAGTGTTTTGATTACCGACCATTTTTTTGCGTAATTACGGCGGTGGATTTCACTGATGAGGAAAAGGGAGAATCTCCTGTACAGCTGACCC
The DNA here is from genome assembly GCA_029718625.1 of Synaphobranchus kaupii. NCBI lineage: Eukaryota > Metazoa > Chordata > Actinopteri > Anguilliformes > Synaphobranchidae > Synaphobranchus > Synaphobranchus kaupii. The sequence continues at coordinate 16,957,705 of CM056383.1, forward strand.
TGGTTGGCATTTCAAACACATTGCCACCATTAAAACCTTCTCAGACGTTCCGCAAATCCAAACTTCCACGCAGCTCGTATGCGGACTCTGAGACCAAATACCAAAGGCACGAGGGCCACTGCTTTTTCATCTTGATGGTAAAAAAAAGAAAAAGTCAACAATGTAATGGTGGTTTGAACATAAATAATATATTTTACATCTTCACAAAGAATGTGGGTTTGAAAATTCCGCTCCATTGTGGTCAGAGAGCAGACATATTCTCCTGGAGGGAAGTTCATCTCAACCCAGCATTTCAAAACAAAAACTCAGGAGCCTACAGAACAAAGGCACTCTGTTCCTGTATAACTGTGTGTGTGTGTGTGTGTGTGTGTGTGTGTGTGTGTGTGTGTGTGTGTGTGTGTGTGTGTGTGTGTGTGTGTGTGTGTGTGTGTACATATCTATGTAAACACACACACACACAATGAAAGATGCGATAATCAATGGCTATATTCACTTAATTTTACAAATGAGATATTGATTTCTATGACAGATGTAACATGGCCCCTATTGTCTGGTATACTCACATTAAAGGGAAAATACAGCACTGGCACAAAGAAAGAAAAGTGATCAACTGAATGATGAAACAGTGCCTCAACTGAAGATATATTTGACAGGTGAGGATTGATAAAATGTATCTATTGAATGATGCAATATGGCCTCAACTGAAGAAAAAAGCTTGTAACCAAGTGCTATTCTCCGGGTGTGGAGCACTGAAATAAGTTTTATCCGTGCATGCACTGCAGTCCAAAAAGGTTGGATTAAAAATAGTTCAAGGAGTAACTTCATTTTAATTCCACTGCAGTGCTTCTGCATTTATACGTTTTACCAGCTTTTAACAAGTCTTTCTGATAGGCAGGAAAACATTTTCCTGCCCCAAACATTTTCTGCAGCAACTGGAAGGCCTGTTGCCATTTCAACTGAACTTTGCTAGAACATAATATTGTATAGCTACCTGGCACCGATATGAGTCGTAATATTCAAGCTCACCTTTATGACTTGCTCCAGTGGTCAGCAACTGGCCAACGGAGAATGACGTTTTTTCTCTCTCCATTCACTCCCATTGCATGGTGAAACGGGTCTCAAAAGCACACTTTTAGCACATAGCAGCATAAACGAATGCAAAGAACGCGGATTATGCCGATATACAAAATCACGGCATCCAGAACTGAACGTTTGAAAAGATAAAAAGCTCCATTCATGATATTTTACACTTTTTCCAAACAAAGGTTTGGAAGAAGATCCGGTCGTTAGCTTATGAGGAACTTCCTTGTTTCGTTCTTGCGCCAGTAACGGTCCCACCCAGGGGATTAGGGATTGAAACTCCAGTGGTAACCGGAGGTATTGCAGCCTCTGGAGCCAAAAGCTAATTTCCCTATTGAAGTCCATAAAAAAACTACGAAATTACCCAGGCCAAATTATACTATTTTGGACAGTTTTTTTAAATTCAAAAATTTCTTCACACCAAACTAATTACTCTCCAGAGACCAATTTTTTTCTGCCCCCCACAGAAGAAGTTCTAAGATTTTTTAAATTCCAATTGGGTCTGCATGTGTAGGTACCCAGTGCGCATGCTCCTCTGGTTCCAAAAGCAACGTTAAGTACCCATTGAGCATGCACTGGTTCCAAAAACCCCCATAGTCTAACATGGCGCCTCCATGAATTGTCTTCATGCGCCAATGAGCAGCTCCCATTGGAATCGGTAAGCGGAAGCTCCCTGAATCGTGCGTTAGTAAACAAACCGAGCAAGTTAGCAACAGTTGCTAGTTTTCTCAGAAATTAGTTCTTCAAAATCAAATCAATCAAAATTTGTTTCAAAGTTTCAAACGTTCGGTTCTGGATGTCGTAATTTTATATATTGACATAATCCACGTTGTTTGCATTTGTTTATGTGCTAAAAGTGTGCTTTTGATACCTGTTTCGCAATGCATTGGGAGTGAATGGAGAGAGAAAAAAACTTCATTCTCTGTTGGCCAGTTGCTGACCACAGAAGCAAGTCATGAAGATGAGCGTAAATATTAAGACTCATATAGGGGCCAGGTAGCTATACAATATTATGTTCTAACAAAGTTCAGTATGCCTTTAACGTTTCTCGGGGCTTGCGCTTGGCTCTCTCCGGCCTGGCTGCGAGGGATTGGTTGGCCTGCAAAGCCTACCTTGGCTGGTGAAGCGGAATTCGAGCGCCGACAAGCCTGCCAGCACAACGCTTTAGCGCAGCAGTCTTCTGGAAAATAAACAAATAAATAAATAAATCCGGACAAACGTTTTCCTTCATGCTGCTGATTATCAGCGCGGTAACAACCACACATAAAGCTCCGCAGACAACATCTAATCTCAGGTTTGAAAAATAGACTCCTCTCCCCCCCCGCCCCTCATCCAGGCTGCATTAGTACACATTTATGCAAAGCAGAGCTCCAGCTGTCACTGGCTAATCATTACAAGGATGATAGATGATGTTTATTTTCTGATGATGGAACGCAACCCCCTGGCTGACGATAATTGTAATAAAAAGGACAGATCAAGCCGGCGAAGTTATTAAATTATCAGACCATAATTTGCATTAATGTCGGGTGTCGGGGCCTGACGGGAACCTCGCTTCGGCTTGTTAGGACGGTTCACCTTCAAAAGTGCTGCGCGCCCTTGACCTCCTGAGATTTCCTCCCAGTCACCCCCCGTCCCGCTCTCATTGCATAAGAGGTCACTACAAAAACCTGCGCCCATGGAAGATAGCATAGGCGCTGCTTCCAAGTGCTTGCAAGCGTTCCAGCGGCCCTGAAAATACGTTTCCAAATTGCTGATAAGTACTCCGCGCTATTTCAAATTACGGACGTCTCCATTATCTGCTGTTCGGAAATGGCTTCCATTTTTCACCTTCTTCCCCAGCACTGAATTGCTAAATCGCTTCAGAGTGATTCGCATTACTTTGTGAATACACGCCAAACACATTGCGTTATGGGCATTCCATGGCTGTTTATCACAGAGGCTTTCTTAACCGCACTATGGTGAGCGATGGCAGGAGGACGTTTTTTTCAGGTGACGAGGTCGGGCGAGTGAAGCGAGTCAGAGGGGGGCGCTAGCGGTCGGTCCGCAGCTCTCTCTCATTGAGCCAGCCCCAGTGCGTCTCTCCACGTCTGATAACGAAGTCTGTCTGATATCTCCCGTCCACGGTCACACGGATCCGGCCACCTCGCGCTCACAGCCGAGCCCTTGAACCCGCGAGGAGACCGTTGTTCATTAAGTCTCGCAGGACTTGGAAGCATTCGCCTCAGCTGTCCTTTTTTTAAACTAAGTGTTTGAACGGGTCTCAGAGGGTAGCGCAGTTCTCTGGTGAGGAGCCAGCTGGACTCAAAATAAGCGCAGAAAAAAGGGGGTTAGGACTAACGAGGCTCTTCTTCTTTTAAGTGTGATCTACCAGAGGAATACAAGAATGTGTACAAGTCCATGTCTATGAGTACACACTGAGCTGTGTGTGTGTGTGTGTGTGTGTGTGTGTGTAGGACACATAGCAGTGACAGTAGACAGCATAAAGTGTTTCCGCAGCAGCCTCTTGGAGGGCTACGACTGAAACAAAAGCTGCTTTTCTTAAACTGCTGAAGTACCAGCAGTTTGTAGGACAGATAATTTCTGTTCACACCTGGTAGACATCAAACCACAGGGTGAGCTTAATGCAGGTGTAAATGAGTTCATGTTGAAATGAGAAAATATTTGGAAAATAACCCATATTTCCCATAAATATCCCTGCCTAGCTCTCTCTCTCTCCCAGCAGTGCTACACAGCTCAGCTCTAGAGTGGAGGAAATACAGCTGTGGCCATGATGAAAGCTACACTGGCACGGAAAACATGACATTTCAGACACAAAGGAAACCTCACCTCCACTCATCAGTTTCAACATGGACCTGCAACATATCTGCTCTACCAGGAAGGGAGGTGAACAGTCAATGAAACATGTGGCAGAACTCCATCTCTCTCTCTCTCTCTCTCTCTCTCTCTCTCTCTCTCAGGTCTAAGGCCACTGAGGGACATTTATGGACAGAAAACAAAAACAAGCAGAAAAATCACACGTGTAATTATTAGAGTGCCAATTTCAAACAGATGTCTGTTGGGTTTGGCCTGGCTCCTCGCCCCGCCCACTTTAAATATAGTCATTTCGCTGAAAACAAGCGGCATGGGATCCGCGGTCAGCCAATCCAGTTGCTCCAGGGTCCCTAATGACCCCGGGGTCACGGGGGGTCACCAGTGTAAACCAGATCAGAGAAAAGAGAGAGCCGGGCTGCCAAGGCCAGCCCATAAATCCCCCCTCTCAGAGGAAGCCATCTTTTATTTTCCCATTAAATTAAAACGCAATCACAATCCGCGCATTGTTCACAGGCCCAGAGAGAGGGATAATGGGGGATCAATTAGGTCATGTTTTAAAGTTTAAGTAAAGCAGCCGCTCTTGATAACTCGCGGGCCAAGGAGCACTGTGGGAAACGGTGCAGTCTATCCACTAGGCACCGAAGGAAATTTTAAAAATGCCTTTTTTCACAGTTTTTTGTTTTTTTTAAACAAATGTCGTAGTCGTCTCCTCCTAAAACTGCAAAGGCTAAAAACTTTACCATAAATGGTTAAGAAAAGTAGTTGTATCGACCGCATGGTGTCATTTTACTAGCATTAGATTTTGTTTGCCTTTGTCGATGTGATGAAGAGTATCACGTCTGATTCCTCCGACTATTTTATGTAAAATCGTAATCACAGCTTGTATGGTTTTCTCTGACTGTCTCTTCCAATTATAGAACATGTTTTGTATTACATGGGGAAAAAAACCACACATATCAGATAATGGAAAAAACTTAACAGCGGGACAGGAATCGAAGCTCGGCATGTCTGCAAAGTTCCACATGTTGGGATATTGCATCAGTTATTCTGACTATTCATGCGCTCCATTGGCCAGCGTGCCAAAGACACTCAGTTTAACTCCAAGCTGACAGCTGCGGTTTATGGTTGAAGCTGTTTAAGACGACTGGGGTCATCTTCAAAGCCTTATCCTTGGGGGGGGGGGGGAATGTGCTTCTTAATTTCTACATGTACAATTCAAGTCCGGAGAGAAATAGCAAGACAGAGATACGGAGAGAAAATAAGGTTTACTCTCTCTGAATGACAGCTTGCTTGTTTGCCATCTGGAGTCAAAAAAACTATTGTCTAGAAAGTTAGCCAGCCTCCGCAACAACTTTCCTTCCATTCAGTTGCAAAAAAACAGGGTGGTTTACTCTGTAAGTAATTCATCAATATTTCACTCTTACATGTAAGAGCAACAGGTCCAAAACTGAAGTTCTCTCTCCTCATGCTTTACTTTGGCAGTAAAGTCCAACTGACTAGCCTTCACACTCCCTCTAGTGGAGAAACGTGATATAGCAACAGGCAAAAAGCACTATTTTCCAGGTCATACTTGTACAAGAGTGAAGTCATTTTGAGCAGCTCACACTGATGTTTACTTTCTCCTTTCTAAAGGAAAAATGAAAGAGCTGCTGGAAAAGGTCCTTGAATATTAGCTTCACCCTGTTGGAGGTGTTGGAACTGCTCTGAGAGAACGGTGTGCGGGGGCGGGGGGGAGCCCTCTAGATTAGCAGCGTGGTGTCCCCTCCAGTTCACAGGGACATTCTTCCACGCGATCAGATCCTAGACAGGCTTGTTATTTCAGTCTCGGGTAACTGACAATAAAATAAATCGACAGGTGATTTGTCACGGAAACATGCGGCTACATAACCGACGGCCTAGTGCTGGTTCATTTATGCACCAATATTGTTCTAGCAGTGAGTAGTTGCTCATGTCAGACATTTCAGAGGAAGAACTGTCAGAAAGGACAAACCTACAATTAGATTCTTGTTATGAAAGGTAACACGAAAATTTTATCTATTTTTTTATAAAGTGAAACATCTGACTTAGATTGTACACGTTCCATTTCTAATGTCCCCCAAAAGGGAAATGTCCCATTTGGCTTCATGAACAGCCAGTAATCAAGTGCGGTCATGACTGGTGTTTGGATAGCTTGTCTGAATTAAGGTTAAACCAAAGGAAGACAAATAAATACTGGCGGGATCTGAAATTTGCGGGAGTTGAAGGAAATAATCCTGAGCGACGGTAAATCAGGTTGAAGTAAATTTGTCCACCTGCTGGCACTAGTTTCCTCTCCGGGCAGAAAACGTGTGGAAAAGGACAGCACGTCCAGCCCGAAGCTCTGCTCGTGTCTACGGCCTGTAAATTCCAAGCGAAACGACAAATCATGGAAAACGTGTGCGGAGCTGGTGTAGACGGAGCTTTGATTCTGTAAGAGAAGCAGGGATTTTGCACACGTTCCCAGATCACGTGGGGGCCAACCCCGGTGCCCCCATCTCCTCTCCTCTCCCCAATAACAGAAGCAGGTTGACATCATACCCAACACCCCTGCCAGTAGAAAAGGAAGAGAGGTACTCCAAACACGCAGACGCATTTAAACCTTCTTAGCATGGGAACAGCATCTTAAGCCCCTCCCCAGTCCGACGCTCACAACGTAACAGCGCACCTGTAACATCTCTCAAACGGCTCCCGTGTGTGTACGATGTACGAGTCGGTGCGCGTTTGGAGTGTGTGATGAAGGCCAGGCCGCGGCGCAGACACTGGGGCTTGTGGGAGTGTTTAATGCGCGTTTGATGGACACCCTGGGTACTGACCTCGCGCAGCAGTGGGAGCGTGCAGCAGGACGCATTCTTCAGCGCGCAGCTGGTTCCCGCGCTAGCTGCCGCAGTGCGTTCAGGGCGAAGGCAACACAAACCGGCGTTGGGTTTTTTTTATAGCTTCCGCAACAGTTTGAAAGTAAAAGTTATCTGGGACATTCCCCCGGTCACTTCTGCGGTTTTTTTACAGAAGCCCCCCCCCCCCCACAAAACGGCAGCGTTCTGGGGTTTGGAGGCCTGCGATTACCGCGCGATCTGGCTGCTGCTTTAACGCGACCTGCGATAGCACTGGAGGAGAGAGGAAACTGATCTATAGACCCTCCAGTGCAAAGTCAAAGTTTAAAAAAAGACCCCCCCACAGCCAGCCGCCACTCCCGAAACGAGAGGACAGGAACGACAGAACCGCTGCCATATGAGGCTTCGTGGAAATAAATACGCGCTAGGCTAATGCAATAAAATGGGTTGGATTTCAATCCCCATTTACGAAGAATGTGTTAGGCGGGTTTTACAAGATTATAAGTAATCTATGGGGACTAAATCACACTGTCCAAACGTGTAACTCAGTACTATATGAGGGCTATTGGGTAGTAAATAGCAGTAAAGTAAATAGCATTCAAAGCTAAAAGGCCAAAAGTGGGGAAACCGGAGTGGCCATCTGCCCGTATCGGGCCGTAACACTGGTCTCCACAGAGCCCCGCCTACTTACCATCTACTGATCTAGCACTCCATCACACAGCCTGGCAACACCACGGCAGAAATTAATATTCTCATGGATCAGAGGAATGTCCAGGATAATGCAGATTCTGAAGAGCCATGTTCGATGTTTGGAGAGGCCATCAGAAGCGCCTCAGAATGCAGAATGCGGCGTCTCTGCACCGCTGGCAATGAGCCCACTAAATCAAAAAGAGAGGGTGTGGTACAGACGTCTGCATTCTGGAGCTGCAGTGGAGATGCAGGTTTCGGAGCCTGGGATTGTTGATGGACGGGGGTGGGGTTGGGGAGTGTGGGGGGGGGGGGCTAATTTTGTGTGCAATTTCACGCTGGGCCCCCGTGGGGATTCTGTCCTTGGTAGTACCTGACTGTTTTTGGCTCGCGGCGACATAACGAACCCCGCTCCACCCCAGCTTTGCTGGCTGAGGCGGATTTACCCTAACCCAACCTGACCTCTGACCCTTGCCAGAGACCCCCGACTCAGGGAAGATTCCTTTAGGGCTACTCTCTCCGTTCAAAAGCCCCTTGTGGGTTACGGCATGTGCTTTCACATTCCAGCCAGCCACACGCTTCACCCTGTTGTGTCCGGTCATCTCCCAGACCTCAACACCTATCTGTCTGCCTGCAAAGGGACGCCAGCAACAGTGTAGGGACATTTTCTATCAGGTATACTTTATTTATGTGGAGTTGGACTGTGTTTTAGCTGCTCTTCGGTCATTTAAACACAGATAATACGGTTGCGTGGTCCAATCGGAAGCCACTGAATACGGTATTGTGTGGGGCTCAGCTACACAGTGTCACCATTCAACCAAACTGAACAGAACTTCTGCTTAGTCACTCAAACTCACATAAACATGTCTGTTCTCATTATAACGTTACATGCTTGCGTTCTTTAATGTACAATCATGTCATTTAGTAGACCACTATTAACTCCTATATTTTTAACTGTATAGATTGTGAAGAACACATAGTATTAGAGGTATGTGGAAACACCAGCGTTCCAGCAGCGAAGGGTTCTGGCATTTTTGGTGGTTCGGCAATGGTGTTCCAGCAGTTATGGGCTCTTGTGGTTCTGTAATGGTGTTCCAACAGAAAGCATTCTGTGGTTCTGTAATGGTGTTCCAACAGAAAGCATTCTGTGGTTCTGTAATGGTGTTCCAACAGAAAGCATTCTGTGGTTCTGTAATGGTGTGGGGTGCATTTCCCTGGCGTTGTTTGGGTTTACTCATATCCATAGAAGGCAAGCTCAATACCAGTCGTTACTTAATGGCAACTTAGTGATCATCTCCACTGCATGTTAAAGCATTTCTTTCAAGCTCAACAAAATCAAGTACATCTGAGATAGTTTTCTCTATTTCCACCGACTAAGGGCATGTTTATCGACTTTCTGATGGAAGGGTGGTGTGGTATTCCTCCTGCAGAGCTCCAGACACTGGTAGACTCTGTGCCAGGGTGAATACAGGCTGCACTGGTTAGTGGTCACACATGGTGGCCCAACCCCCTAAGTGGCAATACACTGGCATACCCATTTTTTTTCACTACTTTTTTCACCTTTAATTTATAGTTTTTCTTTACACCCAAACATAGGCCTGTTTCTGACACCATTTTCTTAAGGTCTGCATTGCCTTGCATCCAGTCAGTAAAAACTGCACTTTAGTGTCAGTTTGACAGCACTCACAAAATCACCTGGAGACTGAGAGTGAAACCACATACATATTAAACAGATTTAAAATGTAAAAGAAACGGACTAAACGGGGGCCAGGACGAGGAGGCGGTTCTCCAGGGCCCCCGGGGGCCACGTCTCACTGAACAGGCCGACCTGCCCAGAGGAGGGCCACAGGTAGGGGGCCCGGCTCTGCCTCCACGCTGCGCCCGTCACCATCTTCTGTGCGGTGACCTCTCAGTCTGCCAGCGCCTGCTGCAGTCTACAGTTTCCCATCATGCACGGGGGCAAGCCGGCTCCCATGAGCCCTTGCTCGCTCGCTGCCATCTGCCGTGATTTATAGAAAATGGGCAGTGATTTATGGCCCAGTCATCCCACAATGAAGTCGTTCTCTTTCATTTGCACAACTCCGCCCGCCGCCCCCCTCCCGCTCCAGTCCCCCCTGTCCCCACCCTCGACCTCCGTGCCGTTCGCAGCCAGGTTCGGGAAACGTGTGCTAATCAAACACTAAAAGGATATTTAAACAGAGGGGGCTGGCAGGGAGCTGAGCCATTTAATAGAATTAATTTTCAGCAGAGGGTGAATGCAAATGACAAGCTGGAGATGAGAGGCGGCCACCTCAGAGATCTCCGTTTTAGCAGAACGCTTTCAGGATACAACCCGCTAACCGATCAGCTCAAGGAGCCGTGGGTTCAAAAGTGCGTACATTTTAATTTAATCTTTTTGTGCTGAATTTAAACTAAACATGCAGACCGGTATTAAAGGAATTTGGGCGGTTCTTTGAGAAAACTGAATCCTAGTGAAGTATTTCGGTTGGCCGTATCTACAGTACCGTTTATAAAATTGCGCGTTTCCTTATCATCGTCTCTGGTGTGCACTTGGACAGAAAAACACTTTCCCTGAATGACTGTGCAAATATACACTTTTGATTATTATTATTAAGGTACTGTATTCGTTTTAAATGCAGATGGTTAAGTCCTCTCGGACAAAATATATTGAAAAATACCTTTTGATTGAATGTGCATTCCTCACACCAGCTGACACCTGTCCAAATCATAAGCCATGTCATTATGTACACATTATTGCACAAGTGTCTATTATTTGCATGTCTGTTAATTTGTTGTCAAATGACTGTATTTGCTTTGACTCCTGAGGCAGGGAATCTGTACTCCGTGCTTGTAAAACCATCGCATAAATCAGCTCAGTTATGCCTACTGTTTCATTTGATCCTAGATGTATGTAGAAACAAACAGTATTTATTGGGCTGAAAAAATAAACATCCAAATCAGATTCACACATTGCCGTTTGTGTCATACAGCCTTTTAAAAATATGTTTCTTCAGAGTTCTGTCCAAGCTGAAGAAAATGCTAATTTAACCTCAGGACACTTAAGAGAAGACACACAATTGTGCATAAGAACAATGGACAATCAAGTTCTTCAGTCTTTCATCAAAGTCCTACTACATGGGGGACAATTGTACAGACCACTGTTTAAAGGTACCAATGCAGAGCCATTATTAAAAGTTTCCAACACTTGTGAGACCCAACAGTTCAAATTCTTGAGGAGGCCCTGTGAACTTACCCCTAGCCAGGTGCAGGACACTGCTTATCTGGGACCAGTTAAATCTCATCCAGCGGTACACCCCAGCCCACTGTCCAAACACTCATTTAAATTAATGGTTCACTTTCTCCCCAGTTATGCGCTTGCCGCTGGAGATAACTACGGGCTGAGCTGCGCTGCGGCTTGCAGGGTGCTGACTACTACCTTTCTCCTTCACAGGAATTAAGGCATTCAGCTCTGCCACGTTCCCCTTGCTCACGATGCCCGGGCGGGTACGGCTCCCGGCGATTAATGCCTCGACGCAGGCCGATGTCATCGCCCAGGGTGATGACAAGTTGACGGATGTCACTAGAGCGATTCCGCCATGTTGGCAGGGGACGCGTACCTCTCAAGTCGATTCTCTTTACCTCCCCACGTCAAAGAATAAAAGAAGCCATTCGTTGTGCTTCCTGTCCTTTGAGTCCCCAGCAACTACACGGCCACAAGGGGGCAGTAGTGTACTGTTATGGCTATGGAATCAGGCCTGTTAGGTACCAGCTTCACTTCCCGTTGGGACACTGCCATCATACTCACGAACCAGGTACTTAACCTGAACTGCACCAGTAAATATACAGAGCTGCACGAATGTAAACATAAAAATATAGACTTAACTGGATAAGTGCGCATGCTAAGCAAATAAAAACCTCAGGACTGTAATTATACCGTTGAGCATAAAGCTTCTTGCCACAGAAGAACACTTTCAGATGTCAGGCCTACCAGGAGGGCGGCGGGCTTCTGGTTCTCTCTGACTCTATCACGCCGGTTGGAATCCATGAGGCACCTTCCCACATGGCTTCACAAGGCTCCGGCTGTGTCCGGGGGAACAATACGGGGTCTCCATTAACAGCAGGCGTCCCCACAAAGCGCTCACGTCCTGCAACAATACACAGAGCGCGTCACCATTCACACCACCGGTTACTGTTCCCTCACTTTTTCCATCCTGCATTCCATCACATCCTGCCCTTCCTTGCCTACATCCAGGCACCTGCTGTGAATTTCATCATCATCATCATCATCATTTAAACAGGCAAAGGTCCGCAGTAAAAATTGACACACAGTATAAACCCCTATTCAGTTGGTGATGGATCTTCAGTAAAGAGACCCTTTTCTATATTTTTCTCTATTAAATGTATCACTTTCTCATAGCACAAATTGTAATTTTTTTAAATAGACATTTAAAAAGATGATCAGCTGAAAACAGAACTTGTAAAATAACAATTTCAAATGAGTAGTTCCAAGAAAATAACGGTTTTATTATAAAGGACAGCATGTTCTTTCACTCAAACTGATAAATGCTCCTGGCAAAATTCCCCAAAACTGGCTCACTCTCTGTCAACCTGGCCACCAAACCATCCCCTAGTTGAATTGGCTCAATAATCCCTCTCTCTCCATCTCAGCTGATGTGTGGTTAGCATTCTGGCACAAAATGGCTGCCATGCATCGCCCAGGTGGGGGCTACAGACTGGTGGGGGCTGAGGTTAGTTTCCTCTCTTCACTACATCAAACACTTCAAGATTGAGAGATTAATTATTATTACTGGGTTTGTTGTGATTGTTATAATTATTGTTGTTGTTGTTATTACTATTATAATCATTACTACTACTACTACTACAATTACATAGAAAACTGGTCAAGGTGCTGTATGAAAGCCTAACCATGGCAGAATGGTGACAGGCGTCACTCACTGCAGACGGTGTGAAAGGTGGATCCCCGGCGGGTTGAACAGCTGGGCGCTGTGCCAGACTCCAACAACCACAGCCCAGAGGGGCCAGGTGAGCTGCAGCTGGCTGGCGGAACCCCAGCTCCCTGGGAGGGCCGGACCAAAGCCACACAGGTCACCTGTCAGAACCCGCCAACTCAGCAGTCTGGCCCACCACACCCACACCACCTCCCCAGCAAACGGAATTTAATTAGCTAGCAAGTGTACTCACATTAATAAACTGTGCAAGATTTAGCGGTGGTACTCTGGTTAGTTTGCTTACAGCGCCCTCTTGTGTCTTTTACCGACAATGACTTAATTGTTTCCCACTGCTAAGTGTTGAATTAACAGAACTGGTTCGACATCACAGAATGGGAACTACTCATAGACCGCATGGAACACAGCCTGGGCATTATGACTGCACACTTTGCAATGACTGCTTATTGCCAGAGAATCAGCTCTGCTGCACCTACATAACGTGGTGCTTCACACCTGGACTGTCCAATCTTATCCGAAAAGGGCCGGTGTGGGTGCAGGTTTAAGAAGCATTGATAAAACGTCACAAAGGGTGGTTTTTAACCTGTTAGCATAACATAATATATGAGGTTTACAGGAAATATTACGCCACTACATAATGATAAACAATCATTTACTTTGTTATTACAAAAAAGCAGCCAACATGATTCATGAAATGCAAAATTATCGTTAGACGCGTTAACAGCTAACTCTTTGCATTAGGAAATGCGGTTGCTAATGGTCTGGATTCCCATAGCATGCGGGCTGTTAGAGTTTAAGTAAACAAAACAATTAGTTGCGTTAAAAACCACACACACAAACCTAGAACTTGATCGCGCTTCAGGCGGTGGAGCCATTTCGATTCTTCTTCCTACAAATGACATTGTTGCGCACGTGTTTTTTTTTTTTCACCAGACCAGCCAATTAATCAATCATTCTTTATCCATGGGGCAAATTGGTTACAGCCAAATAAAATAAAATTGAAATTTTTTTTTTTTAAATACACAAGATGTTTACACAAGACAAAAAATAAATAAATAAACAATAGCCTACACCAAGATCAAACCCCTTCACACAAATAGCAAACGTAACAGCAGGACTTGTCTTGTTGATCATAGTTTGTATGGAAGGAGTAAGATAAATTCCCTTTCATCTCTCAGTTCATCACAACACCCCAAAATTACTCCTCATTTAAGTGTGTTTGTTCTTTTTTCCCCTGCATTTATCTGAATGTTTCTGTAAGCAAGTCAAGCAGGGAGACAGAGGAATGGGGAGTCATGCCAGCACTCCGGCAAACACACACACAAATAAACGCACACATACACACCATAGAAACAAGCTCAGAGAATCCTTAAAGTCCACCTTCTGCACATCATAAAATCCAAAAGCCCCAGAAAGTGAATTATGCCTTTAAGTGTGTAAATCATATGGTAGTGGGATGTGTTTGCACTGTTAGCACATCTAGTAAGTGGCAGGTGTGCACCTCCGGGGTCCAGTGTACAGATGAAAGAACTGGGACAGCTGAGACCATGACCACCTGCTGCAGTTACGTAGGATAAACACTCCGCAATAAAGGGAGGCTACTGCCACTGTTACCAAGCAACTGTGTGAGCTGTCTCTGAGCAGGCCCGCGAGCCACCCCATTTCTGGCCTTGTCTGAGTGAGAGTCATCCAGCCAGCATAAGCCACTCCCAGCTTCTCATGCTGCTCCTGCATGGTTCCATCAACCCCAACACTGGAGCGGTTCAACCCCAGCAGTGCTGCCCCCCAACCCCAACACTGCGGGCCCAGCACGCCCCCATCTATTACCCATGAGTAACACTCGCCACCAGCCAAACGCTGGTAAAATTTTGATTGTGGTTGGTAATATTTTTACTCTAGCAGCCACTTTGGCTGGTAACCAGCCCGGTTGTGATATATTGTAAAAAGTAATGTGGCTGGTAAAATGTTGAAAATGGCTGGTGGTTTTTAGAATCCACAAGCCGCTCTGGCCAGTTGGTGAAGAAGTTAATTTCATACCATTTCCATGAGCCTAAAAATGTAGTCTGAGCACTTCTGCTCAGTATTGCCATAGAGATTTTATCACCCAGTCTGCATAATGTTGGGAGGGTTTCTGAGCATTTCATTTAGCAAAGGTGCTTGCCACAGAAGCAAACTGAGCCCTTCTGCCTAGATAGTGCTAGATTGTGTCTGGGCCCTGTGATTGGCTATCGGCGGATATCTCCAGTAGTGGGACACATGGGCTTCATCCCGCCGTAGAGTGGAGTGTATGTGATGAATCATGGGTGCATGTCAGTGGATGTAAACAGTTCAGCTTCAGTAGAATAAGCTGGACACCTCCAGCCAAACTTGTAGCACTTTCTCTCCACAAAAAGGGCCTTTTCAGTGAGAAAGGAAACTGTCAGAATGCGTAACATTTAGAGACATTCACAAACATCTTAGGGGCCTGTATCACAAAGCAGGATTATGGAGTTCGCTGGATACTGAGTTAAACCCGGAACCCTCCAAAATCTGTAAAATGGACTGAAGTAAAAAAAGCTGTTCTGGGTTTTTACTCAGTGCAGTTGTCCAGTTAACTCAGTAATCCTGCTTCATGATACAAACCCCAGGTCTCTCTTTCAACAGAAATGAATATAGTATAGTTCCTGGTTAAATTTATAACAAAATACACATAATAGTGGGTCTTCTTGCAAGTAGATAAGCACCTTTTGTATGGTAGTTCATCACTGAGATTTTAACAAAAGGAACCTCGGAAAACTTCTGATCATGTGATGCCGTGTCATCTGGCTGCCATTAGAACTAATGCTTGACTTAGAAAATAAACATTTTATTGGGTTTCTATATGCATGCTGTACAAAAAAACAGACTTGATTACAAAGAGAGGATATTTTCAGTACAAAATGCTTTATTTTGGGTAAAATTCTGAGGCAAGAAAATTCAGCAATGTCCAAAGATTCAGCCACATTCTACAATCAAGGCTTCAGGAGGGAAAATAGCAGACATTCTCTTTTAAGCAAAAACAATAACGATCATGCAGCGATCATGACTATAAACACTGAAAGCACAGGGCTATACTGTATTACAGTAGTAATAAAATACTAAATAGTGAAAGTTTGCTTTAAACTAAGCCTTAAACTAAGAAAATCAAGAATCAGTGTATTCTTGAGACACAAAACAACATCAGCAGTGTGTTTTCACAAGAGAGGTGCATAACACAAAAGCACAAAATACACTTAACGTCCATCTTCAGTGGTTCTACACTGCCCTTAATCACTACAGATTTGTTCATTTGCTTTGAACTTATATCTTTCATATCTGCATTTGGAATTGGCAACACGGTTTCCTGTGATTTTACTGGATTTAAATATACACACAAGGACATTTGGCCATTAAGAAATTTCAAACAATTGAAAATATATAACATGTACACAGTGTAACATTACACTAAAGTGTAAGACAGGACAAATGATAGTTGTTTTTGGGGAAATATATTAAAAGATGAACCAAACTTTCCATGTAAAGGATATGACACCCAACCCTGTTATTGGACATGTTATATTACAATGTGGCTGTGATGTGATGTGTAGAATAGCAACAGAGACATACAGTAATGCACCCTCCTGTGGACGGGCAGGTGTACTGTTCTTAGAATATGCCATGAATCCAGGAGCACCAACAAATGAATGATGTTAATTGATATAACAATATGCAGGTAACAGACTTTTTTTATGGTTGTACGGTATGATTCAGTACGATTCTGAGAATTTAACTAGCAACACTTAAAACCTGAAAAGCCTTTACTGATGCATGTAGGGCTGAAATAAGTTTATCTGCGGTAGTATAATCACATCAAGGTAACAGACCACCCAGCTCTGCAGTGATTTGTATTTTCATGGATTTGGATATTAGTCAACTTTCCAGTGATTTTGACATGGTCTCAAATATTCAATTATTTAAAGAAAATGTTTATGTTTCTGCACAATTACATATTTCATCAAAAGTCAATCAATAACTTAATATAAAAATACAAAAAAGCAACCTTTGAATAATTTTTCGTAAACTGAGTTCCAGATTTCATGGAGAGAAGATCTCTCCCACCTTTTCTGCTTTGCTGCTCTTCCTGTTCACACCAGGACAATACTAAATCCATCGCTGTTTTTATCTGCAGTTAAAAGAAGAGAATTACTTTTTACAAATAAGCAAATTCAAAGCGATTAAAGCAGTCAGGCCTTAAAAAAAGTAACATTCTGTTGAGGTGAAGTACTGACAGTAGTATCTCAGTTGAAAGGGTTTATATACATAAACACAGAACATATAATACACATTCTGTAAATGTACATTTGTACAGTAAGTGATTTTTGGATTAAAAAAGGCTTGTACCTTTAAGCGGGTTTATAACAAAGCACATCTCCTCAGTGAAGTTCCGAACCACCTGAAAACAAAAATGTCACAGTTACATTCAAGTGGTTCCACTGTATATACATCTGACTCTACAGTGTTCATGCAGGGCATACCATACATTTCATACATAAAACACACAAGGAACAGACTAAATAGCAGGTCAATGGCGAATACACCAAAATTATACAAAGGCATTTGGATCACTTTTTAAATTTTCTTTCTCTTTTTTAAATAATGCTAAACACCTTGAGCTTTAATCAATGCATGGAAGTATTATTATTATTATTATTATTAGTTAGTTAACTTTTTAAAGCTGTACAGCAGTTAGTAAAGTATAGCAAAATTACAAAGAAGAGTAGCAAGACATGGGAGACCTGCTGAGCCGACTTGACGTGACCTACAGTATGCTGTGGGGCTAACAGTCTGTGCATTATAACTGTGCTGTTTTTAGTCAGGCTGACATCTGTTGGTTAAACAATGACAAAGAGCTGTCATTCTACTGGGAAACAGTTGCAGCAGAGGTCATGACATTAAAGTACTGACCTTTGAAGCCAGTGTATGTGTGTGTGTGTGTGTGTGTGTGTGTGTGTGTGTGTGTGTGTGTGTGTGTGTGTGTGTGTGTGTGTGTGTGTGTGTGTGTGTGTGTGTGTGTGTGTGTGTGTGTGTGTGTGTGTGTGTGTGTGTGTGTGTGTCTGTGTGTCGGCACTGGCATGGTGCAGAGCCACACAGCAGACCCAGTCTGTTGTACTTCTAACAAAATTCAGTCAATAATTTTCCAGTACTCGTGTCAGAGCCACTAGGATCTTCCAGGGCCAAAGTCACATTCATAAATGCACCCCATATTTCAGGCAAATGCCCAGCAAGGATGGGACATTCTTAGCAGTTAACCCTCCTATTATGTTTACATTTTATGACGCCTTTTATGTTTGTGGTCAAATTAACCCCAAAACTTTAAACTGACACAAAACTATTGTAATAGAAAATTTGGGCACTTTCTGTGTCACATTTTGTGTGTCTTCCAATTGACTAGCCTTTTAACACTAAATATTAAACATCTGTGATGAAACATCTTATTTTAGAGCCTGAGGTACGTGAAAGTTTGTGAAGTTTCAAACCTATATGGGAGACACCAGAATTACCCACAAAAACTCAGAAACTAAAAAACTATTTTTTTACATTTTATACAGATACTCCACAAATGACCCCACACAACACCTTTGTATACAAAGTTGGTACAGCAATATAGCAATACAGGAAAAGATAGCAATATGTTGTATATATTGGGTATTTACTATTTAATCCTAACAAATTAGGAAAAATCATATAGTGTCAAGATGAAAAATAAGGTTAACTGGTTTTTAAGAGACGTCAAACATTGAATTGGGTCAAATTGATCCGGAACATAATACTAGTGTTAAATTTATTTAAGTCCAAAATGCGTCCTGTAAATAAGTAACATGGTCACTTAATAAAATCACCAAAAACCACCTTATATAAAAGCCTGTTGTACTGAAAATCTGTTCCCACAGTTACATTTGTAGAAGTGGAATAATTAATGAGCCGTTTTCCACACCAACGATCCTTAAGCGTGGCCACTTGAATGCCAGGGCACGTCTGACCGATAGCAGCACAGGCTAAACACGAGCCTTCTGATCCCGGCTCTCACCAGAGGTCCCAAACCAAGAGTTCCGGGTCCCACACACACTTCCCCATGCACGGAAACTTACTGACTGCATGGTCAGTCAGTGCAGTTTGCCTTCACTCTGAAAGCGGCACTTCATCCGGAATAACGTCTTGGGACCACGCGTGTCCAAAATGAATAATGCATTGAGAATGGCTCCTGCTGTGATGAGTTTTGGAGGAGCAGAGATTGGGATGAATAATGAAAAGTAGGAGAGAGAAAGTACCCAAGGGTCCTGGAGCCTGTGCTTTCAGGTTCCATCTCACCGTACTACCTGCCCTACGCCTGTTGAGCTCTCACCTCGTCGGAGACCAGCACGTGGACGCCGGTGCGGCTCTGTCTGTAGACCTGGCTGATTTGCTTGGGGGAGATTCTGTAGAGGTTGGCGATCTTCTCCGTCATCTCCTGGGCGGTCAGGTCCTCCAGGTAGAGGGCGTGGTACACTGCAGTGAGGAGTTAGTCGGGAGAGAGTGGGGCAGAGAGGGACAAGTCCCGGTGTTTGGTGAAAAGGTGCCTGTCTGTACCTGCCTGTGTACCTGCCTTGTCTTTGAGAATTCATATGTCCGTATCTGCCCTAACCTTAACAATCTAATCAACAGATGAACAATATGCACTTATACTTTCAAAATGTCGCTTTGGATAAAAGCGTCTGCCAAATAATTGAAATGTAATGTAATGTAATAAATCCCTCTTTGGTTCCATGGGTTCCAGAAAGCATTAGAGACACAGCATGTTCTGTTGAACAGGTTCAGTTGTGACCAAGGTTGATGGTCCTAATGTAATCCATGCAGTGATGCCCAATTTACACAACTTAACCACAATTTCTGTTCTGAGTTATATTGTCTCTACTGATAAATCTGCTGGCTTAGTAACCTACCATCGCCTCCTGCTGCCTTGGGCTGCTGCTGACTAACGTACACCGTGAGGCGCGGCTGTATGCACCTGAGGGAGACAAACACACCTGTCAGAGACACACGTATAACACACCTTAGTAAGTCCACACATGCGGTCTCTGAAGCAGTGTGCAGTTAATATGCACCGATTCTGTGAGAAGTGTGGCATAACAAGGAAATAGAGGTCTGACAAGCTCAGGTGAAAAGCACAGGTTGAAAAGCTCAGGGAATAAACTCAAGCGATAAAGTCAGATGAAAATCTCAGGGGATAAACTCAGGTAATAAACTTAGGTGATAAGCTCAGGTGATGAGCTCAGTTGAAAAGCTCAGGTGATAAACTCGGGTGAAAAGCTCAGATGATAAACTCAGGTGAAAAGCTCAGGTGATAAACTCAGGTGAAAAGCTCAGGTGATAAACTCAGGTGATAAGCTCAGGTGATAAACTCAGGTGAAAAGCTCAGGTGATAAACTCAGGTGATAAGCTCAGGTGATAAACTCAGGTGAAAAGCTCAGGTGATAAACTCTGGTGAAAAGCTCAGATGATAAACTCAGGTGAAAAGCTCAGGTGAAAAGCTCAGGTGATAAACTCAGGTGAAAAGCTCAGGTGAAAAGCTCAGGTGATAAACTCGGGTGAAAAGCTCAGATGATAAACTCAGGTGAAAAGCTCAGGTGATAAACTCAGGTCAAAAGCTCAGGTGAGGGCAGAAACAGACCTCCCTCTGGTGGCATTGAAAAGGCGAATCCCATCAGCCGGCCCACATATTTGTATGAAGTCCTCTTTAGACATCTTCAGGAGGTCAGCGCCTGACATACACAAAATAGTGTGGATCAACAGTAGTTTCACTTTCCCCCCCTGCCCTACCCCTAGCTCCGCCCCCTGCTCAGTCACCCTGCTCTGGCCCCCTGCTCCACCTCCTGCCCTGCCTCCCTGATCCGCCCCCCTGCTCCACCCCCTCCCTCCCTGCTCTGTCCCCCTGCCCTGCTTCCCTCTCTGTCCCCCTATTTGGCACCCTGCTCTGCTCTGTAAAACACAAAATCCTGGGTTTGAACCCTGCTCACTGCTGTCCTACATTAGCAATGCAGCATACACATTGGATTTTATGCCCAAATAAAGCTACAATTACTACATTTACAGCAGAGTCCTGCACCTACCCGAGAATCTGGAGAAGAGCCTGCAGAAAGGGGAGAACCGTTGGTGATGCAGCCAGACCTGGGTGTCCTGGGGGCTGGAGGATGGGAGGAGGTGCTGCAAAAGGAGCAGGAGTGAAAACAGAACCACTGCAAATAAACGCCTGAAAGAGCACTGCCTCCCCTGTACTTACATCAGAACAGCTTGGCAGGAACAGCTCCCCCTGCTGGTTTGGAGAGCAATTTCTACAATTGCATGGGAAAGGACAGAGAAAGAAATGGGGTCAGTTAGTGAACTGCCACACTCAGTAGAGCAATATATGGGTTCTGAGGGAATGTAAAGCAAGGGGGAAGTGGTGTGTGTAAAGGGGGGCGTATCGTAAAGCAAGGGGGAAGTGGTGTGTGTAAAGGGGGGCGTATCGTAAAGCAAGGGGGAAGTGGCGTGTGTAAAGGGGGGCGTATCGTAAAGCAAGGGGGAAGTGGTGTGTGTAAAGGGGGGCGTATCGTAAAGCAGGGGGGTAGTGGTGTGTGTAAAGGGGGGCGTATCGTAAAGCAAGGGGGAAGTGGCGTGTGTAAAGAGGGGCGTATCGTAAAGCAAGGGGGAAGTGGCGTGTGTAAAGGGGGGCGTATCGTAAAGCAAGGGGGAAGTGGCGTGTGTAAAGGGGGGCGTATCGTAAAGCAAGGGGGAAGTGGCGTGTGTAAAGGGGGGCGTATCGTAAAGCAAGGGGGAAGTGGCGTGTGTAAAGGGGGGCGTATCGTAAAGCAAGGGGGAAGTGGCGTGTGTAAAGGGGGGCGTATCGTAAAGCAAGGGGGAAGTGGCGTGTGTAAAGGGGGGCGTATCGTAAAGCAAGGGGGAAGTGGCGTGTGTAAAGGGGGGCGTATCGTAAAGCAAGGGGGAAGTGGCGTGTGTAAAGGGGGGCGTATCGTAAAGCAAGGGGGAAGTGGCGTGTGTAAAGGGGGGCGTATCGTAAAGCAAGGGGGAAGTGGCGTGTGTAAAGGGGGGCGTATCGTAAAGCAAGGGGGAAGTGGCGTGTGTAAAGGGGGGCGTATCGTAAAGCAAGGGGGAAGTGGTGTGTGTAAAGGGGGGCGTATCGTAAAGCAAGGGGGAAGTGGCGTGTGTAAAGGGGGGCGTATCGTAAAGCAAGGGAGAAGTGGCGTGTGTAAAGAGGGGCGTATCGTAAAGCAAGGGGGAAGTGGTGTGTGTAAAGGGGGGCGTATCGTAAAGCAAGGGGGAAGTGGTGTGTGTAAAGGGGGGCGTATCGTAAAGCAAGGGGGAAGTGGTGTGTGTAAAGGGGGGCGTATCGTAAAGCAAGGGGGAAGTGGCGTGTGTAAAGGGGGGCGTATCGTAAAGCAAGGGGGAAGTGGCGTGTGTAAAGGGGGGCGTATCGTAAAGCAAGGGGGAAGTGGTGTGTGTAAAGAGGGGCGTATCGTAAAGCAAGGGAGAAGTGGTGTGTGTAAAGGGGGGCGTATCGTAAAGCAAGGGGGAAGTGGCGTGTGTAAAGGGGGGCGTATCGTAAAGCAAGGGGGAAGTGGCGTGTGTAAAGGGGGGCGTATCGTAAAGCAAGGGGGAAGTGGCGTGTGTAAAGGGGTGCATATCGTAAAGCAAGGGGGAAGTGGTGTGTGTAAAGGGGGGCGTATCGTAAAGCAAGGGGGAAGTGGCGTGTGTAAAGGGGTGCGTATCGTAAAGCAAGGGGGAAGTGGTGTGTGTAAAGGGGGGCGTATCGTAAAGCAAGGGGGAAGTGGCGTGTGTAAAGGGGTGCGTATCATAAAGCAAGGGAGAAGTGGCGTGTGTAAAGGGGTGCGTATCGTAAAGCAAGGGGGAAGTGGCGTGTGTAAAGAGGGGCGTATCGTAAAGCAAGGGGGAAGTGGTGTGTGTAAAGGGGGGCGTATCGTAAAGCAAGGGGGAAGTGGCGTGTGTAAAGGGGGGCGTATCGTAAAGCAAGGGGGAAGTGGCGTGTGTAAAGGGGGGCGTATCATAAAGCAAGGGGGAAGTGGCGTGTGTAAAGGGGGGCGTATCGTAAAGCAGGGGGGTAGTGGCGTGTGCGAAGGGGCGTACCCATCAGTAATGCTGTAGGAGGTCGGAGAGCTGTGGTTGGCAGGGGATGGAGTGCTGCTTGTGCTACTGACACTGGGTATATCAGGCCAGGGAGAACACTGTGGAGAGAGAGAGAGTCAACATACAGTAAGTTTTCATACAAACAATTATTTATATAAACCTATTATGAGACTGTGAAATAAACGGTTTTTCACATGGAGTATTAATGATGAGCAGAGGAACTGCATCTCTTCTTCAGTGAAAACCCATATAAAATAATTTAGCAGTTTAAGTAATGTGTTAAGCTCACAACTGATGCTCAATGAAAAGCTGTTATCCCTCTCGTTCTTCTGCAGTGTGCCTGTGGCAGAGCATGTGAGCGGAGCGAGTTGAAACTCCTCTCTCAATGTTCAGGAAGTTGTGCTCACGCTCCACTCCAGTGACATGCTCTGACACGCATGCATGCGCACACACACACACACACACACACACACACACACACACACACACACACACACACACACACACACACACACACACACACACACACACACACACACACACACACACACACACACACACACACACACACACACACACACACACACACACACACACACACACACACCAGGCTGGTTATAACACCTTGCAGGCTGAAGCTTTTTGGATTTAGCTTGTTAGCTTGGGTTTTGTAAAAAAAGTAGCTATGAAATAATTGCTAACCAATATATAAGTGGTTCACAGAAATGCAGAACAGATTAACCCTGTTCTGGGTCCATTTGACCCGGTTCAATGTTGTCTCTTAAAAACCAGTTAACCTCATTTTTTCATCTTGACACTATATGATTTTTCCTAATTTGTTGGGATTAAATAGTAAACACGCAATAAACATAATGCTATGTTTTAAAAAGTCCTGTACCAACTTTGTATGCAAAGGTGTTGTGTGGGGTAATTTTGGGGTAGCTGTATAAAAAGTAAGGAAATATACAACCTCTTTTAGTTTTTAATCTAAAAATATTTGTGGGTAATTCTGGTGGCACTGATCACAAACTTTCACTTACCTCAGGCTCTAAAATTATATGCTTCATCACAGACGTTTAATATTTAGGGATAAAAAGCTAGTGAATTGGGAGACACAAAAAAGGTCACACAGAAATGTTTCTATCACAATAGTTTTGTGTTGGTTTAAACTTTTGGGGTCAATTTGACCAGAAACATAAAAGGCGTTGTAAAATGTCAACATACGTAATATGAGGGTTAAAAACAGAATTATCATTGCAGTGGCATTAGCATGAGCTAGCTGGCTAGTTAACTGGGTGGCTGTACTCAGTTGTTGAATTTGTGAGCGAAGAGGCTGGTGATGTGCAATTGGCCGAAGTGCGAGGGGAGGGTGGGGAAGCCACACACACACACTCACATATATACACACACACACATCGACCTAGCTTCAACGGCCAGCACTTAAAAGTCATAACCTCTATAACCTGTAACCAGTTGACGACAGCTCTTGGTTACAATTTAACCAACTGATGTCAGCTTGACTCTCTAGAAAAAGGAACGCACCAAAACTTGTGACAGAAAAAAGGCAAACTGGTTACAGCTGCACTGTGAAGACTGGCGATGATCCGAGGGAAGATGACAAAATATCTTACCAACAAACTTATCAACAAACTTATTCAGGTCTTTTATCACTGACATTGACTTGCACAGAGGGGTCACAGTTCACCCAAACTTTAGACTTAGGGCACAATGAGGCACACTGTGGACCCTGCCAAAGCTGCACACACTCACAACTCGAAAGTGAGAAAATTCACAGCAGCCCACGGAGAGGAGAACTGCAGTAGTGCTGTACAGTGAGAGACAGTCTCCTCACTTATGTTTGTCAGTAGTGCTGTACAGTG
The DNA here is from genome assembly GCA_029718625.1 of Synaphobranchus kaupii. Taxonomy (NCBI): domain Eukaryota; kingdom Metazoa; phylum Chordata; class Actinopteri; order Anguilliformes; family Synaphobranchidae; genus Synaphobranchus; species Synaphobranchus kaupii. The sequence goes on from CM056383.1 coordinate 16,982,155, forward strand.
AGACAATCTCCTCTCTTACCTTTGTCAGTAGTGCTGTACAGTGAGAGACACTCTCCTCACTTATATTTGTCAGTAGTGCTGTACAGTGAGACAATCTCCTCTCTTACCTCTGTCAGTAGTGCTGTACAGTGAGATACACTCCTCTCTTACCTCTGTCAGTAGTGCTGTACTGAGAGACACTCTCCTCTCTTACCTCTGTCAGTAGTGCTGAACTGTGTGAGACACTCTCCTCTCTTACCTCTGTCAGTAGTGCTGTACTGAGAGACACTCTCCTCTCTTACCTCTGTCAGTAGTGCTGTACTGAGAGACACTCTCCTCTCTTACCTCTGTCAGTAGTGCTGTACTGTGTGAGACACTCTCCTCTCTTACCTCTGTCAGTAGTGCTGTACTGAGAGACACTCTCCTCTCTTACCTCTGTCAGTAGTGCTGTACTGTGAGAGACACTCTTCTCTCTTACCTCTGTCAGTAGTGCTGTACTGAGAGACACTCTCCTCTCTTACCTCTGTCAGTAGTGCTGTACTGAGAGACACTCTCCTCTCTTACCTCTGTCAGTAGTGCTGTACTGTGAGAGACACTCTTCTCTCTTACCTCTGTCAGTAGTGCTGTACTGTGTGAGACACTCCCCTCTCTTACTTCTGTCAGTAGTGCTGTACTGAGAGACACTCTCCTCTCTTACCTCTGTCAGTAGTGCTGTACTGAGAGACACTCTCCTCTCTTACCTCTGTCAGTAGTGCTGTACTGAGAGACACTCTCCTCTCTTACCTCTGTCAGTAGTGCTGTACTGTGTGAGACACTCTCCTCTCTTACCTCTGTCAGTAGTGCTGTACTGAGAGACACTCTCCTCTCTTACCTCTGTCAGTAGTGCTGTACTGAGAGACACTCTCCTCTCTTACCTCTGTCAGTAGTGCTGTACTGAGAGACACTCTCCTCTCTTACCTCTGTCAGTAGTGCTGTACTGAGAGACACTCCTCTCTTACCTCTGTCAGTAGTGCTGTACTGTGTGAGACACTCTCCTCTCTTACTTCTGTCAGTAGTGCTGTACTGAGAGACACTCTCCTCTCTTACCTCTGTCAGTAGTGCTGTACTGAGAAACACTCTCCTCTCTTACCTCTGTCAGTAGTGCTGTACTGAGAGACACTCTCCTCTCTTACCTCTGCCAGTAGTGCTGTACTGAGAGACACTCTCCTCTCTTAGCTCTGTCAGTAGTGCTGTACTGAGAGACCCTCTCCTCTCTTACGTCTGTCAGTAGTGCTGTACTGAGAGACACTCTCCTCTCTTACCTCTGTCAGTAGTGCTGTACTGTGTGAGACACTCTCCTCTCTTACTTCTGTCAGTAGTGCTGTACTGAGAGACACTCTCCTCTCTTACCTCTGTCAGTAGTGCTGTACTGAGAGACACTCTCCTCTCTTACCTCTGTCAGTAGTACTGTACTGTGAGACACTCTCCTCTCTTACCTCTGCCAGTAGTGCTGTACTGAGAGACACTCTCCTCTCTTAGCTCTGTCAGTAGTGCTGTACTGAGAGACACTCTCCTCTCTTACCTCTGTCAGTAATGCTGTACTGAGAGACACTCTCCTCTCTTACCTCTGTCAGTAGTGCTGTACTGAGAGACACTCTCCTCTCTTACCTCTGTCAGTAGTGCTGTACTGAGAGACACTCTCCTCTCTTACGTCTGTCAGTAGTGCTGTACTGAGAAAGACACTCTCCTCTCTTACCTCTGTCAGTAGTGCTATACAGTGAGAGACACTCTCCTCTCTTACCTCTGTCAGTAGTGCTGTACAGTGAGACACTCTCCTCTCTTACCTCTGTCAGTAGTGCTGTACTGAGAGACACTCTCCTCTCTTACCTCTGTCAGTAGTGCTGTACTGTGAGAGACACTCTCCTCTCTTACCTCTGCCAGTAGTGCTGTACTGTGAGAGACACTCTCCTCTCTTACCTCTGTCAGTAGTGCTGTACTGAGAGACACTCTCCTCTCTTAGCTCTGTCAGTAGTGCTGTACAGTGAGACACTCTCCTCTCTTACCTCTGTCAGTAGTTCTGTACTGAGAGACACTCTCCTCTCTTACCTCTGTCAGTAGTGCTGTACAGTGAGAGACACTCTCCTCTCTTACCTCTGTCAGTCGTGCTGTACTGAGAGACACTCTCCTCTCTTACCTTTGTCAGTAGTGCTGTACTGTGAGAGACAGTCTCGTCTCTTACCTCTGTCAGCAGTGTGGTTTCGTATGAAGGCTGATATTTCTCCCGATCCTGAAGGGTCCGTTTCTCAATCTTCTCCCTGTCAGTTTTCAGTTTCCGGTCAGCTCCTTTGGGCTTCGTGAGGACGGAAACACTTTTAGTGAGTCACACATTCACACATTCACTGGACTAACATTCACACATTGACAGGGCACGTTCACACATTCACAGAACACATTTACAACGACAGGACAAACATTCACAGGGCACACAGCCTAGCTCAATCCATCAGTCACCGTACAGAAAATCCTCTGCTTTAGAAACAGAATATGGACTGAAAAAATCAGTAACCAAAAAGATAAATAAATAAATGAATGTAGTGGAAAATAAACATGTTCCTCACTTTGCCCTTTTCTCTGTGGTTATGAATTCGGACTGTTACCTTGAAGACTTTGACCTGACAGCTGGAAGAGTGCACATGCTCCAGGTATTCCCCGCTCTCGTTCTGAGTGAAGGTGTCGATCTGAATGCGGAAGGGGACCCCTTTCTCCCCTCCGTGTTTTCGGGGGGTGAACTCTGTGCTGATGCAGTGGACCTGCAGCACAGGAGGGGGCTGGTGAGTCTCCAACCCTCCCCCTCGCTGGTGTTATTCGGGGCCCTGAAGCCTCTTCATCGTGCTGTCAGAACTACAGAGCCAAGCAGCACTGGTTTGGTCAACACAATGGAGCTCAATCAGGTGGTTCAGGTTGGCTGAGAGAAAGTGTGTGGGCTCTGCAGACCCTGCTGTGAGAGAAAGCGGCATATTCCAAACACGCAGGAGGGCCCCGAGCGGAACATTCCAGAGAGCAGTAAGGATGACTGTACCTGCACGAACACCGAGCTGCTCTTCGCCGGATCCCAGAGGAACTCGATGGTGTTGAGCTGTAGTGGGTGTGCTTGCGGCTCCAAGATCCCCACAGAGAGAGGGATATCTGCGCAAAAGCCCACCAACAGCCATTAGTCCAGATGACAGCAACCCTTCTGGTATGGAAGCCCGGCATAGCGCAGTACTTTAGCACCCAGCAGAGTTGCGAGTAGGGGGATCTGCCTGGTCAAAAATGGCTGCCATCTTAGAGTACAGCCTGTATTCAACCAACATTTGTCCTTGACCTTCCAGCAAATTTAAGCATTACACTTTTTCTTCACAAATTCAGTTTGGATATTTAGTTGCAGTGATCGCTGAGCTCCTGCTTTCAATTGTTGATCAAAGTAAAAACTGTATGTATTCAGTTATGCAAGTCACTCTGGATAAGGTCATATGATAAATGCCTAATGATTCTGTGATGTTTTATTATTATTAAAAATTAATAAAATTCCGTATTTATTTGACATTGTAAACTGATTTCTGTTGTTAATAATGCAACAGCAGACGGCGGTGCGCGACTAACCGATATCCAGGAGCCTGTCTCCCGGTCGGTTCCAGCGCCAGCCCTCCAGCTGCTGGTGTTCGGTGTACTGCAGCCGCCGATCATGAAACAGCACTCGCACAATGCTCTGGAAACAAGCAGGGCAGGACTTCACCAGGCGGGCACTACGCCCACACACTCCACAGCTGTCTGCCCGCACACGCGACGCCACGCTGTGGACAGCTTTCCCAGAAGCCCTCAGCCTCCCCACCACATGAACACACGGGACTGTCGCCCAACAGCGGGCTGACTGTTCAGAGTGTGCGTCAGTTGACTCCCGTTGTAGTACCAGAAGACTCATAGGGTTCGCACTCAGAATAATGGCCACAGATTCCTAAGTGATACTTTCTAATGGGGCGCTGAGGACCTAGTGGAGGGGGGAATGGACCCTGTCAGGGCTGTGGGGTGCTTGGCTCTGGACAGCCACAGTTTCTGCAGTGTTTGGAAATCTAGAGTTGGACAGAACAAGCACACGAAGAGACAGTGAAATGGTCACATTTCTGGGCCTGAGTTCTGAAGCCCCAAAGCGAGGCTTTGCATCCCAGCATTACATCACACTGCACACAAAGGACCCCCCCCAAAGTATCGGAAACCTCTTAGGATATTAATATGCTTTCATTTCCTCAAAAGGAATCAGTGGTCATTTTTTCAAGTGTTTACATATGAAGACTTCATATGAAGCAGTCGTTCATTAAGAAGCTAAGATGGCTAAATCTTTACATTTCCCTCTTTTTTAATCAAGCAAATTAAAACTTAAAGCAAGTAAAAGCCTAATCAACCCTTACTTTTGCACACTAATGGTGCCCTTTAATGATGGCTATTATATACTGAACTGAGTAGTTTCTGAAAATTACAGACTAATTACTAATTAAACAAAACTCACTGAAATATAAAACAATCATGGCATTAGTAACCTGTAAAAAAAAATTGTTTCCCAAGCTAGAGCGTTCAGATTCATGCATGACTGACCCTGCCTTGAAGACCATAAAATATCCTGATTTGTTTGCAAAGATGGTATCTACTGCATTCTAGGGTCATTAGATCGACTGACCGCACATCGCGGGACAGGCTAATGTCTTCACAGTCTAGCAACAGAGAATTCACCAGCTGCTGCAATAATTCTGAAATAAGCTTTGATTCAATTAACCAGCTAACTGTGCACTAATCAACTTTTAAAATTCTACATTTAAAAAAAGAGAGGGGGGGGGGGGGTACATTTTAGGATGCAAAACGACTGGACAAAAACTAATTATGATGTATAAACTGGAGATAAGCAAGCTGTTTGATTGAATTCCACCCATGGCAAAGAAACCACCATTCTGGACACCCAGATCTTAATAATCTGAATGAAAATGATAACCCTGCACTTCTTAAACTGTGCAATAACGCACCATTTCCATATCATAATAAGTGTGCATTTCCATATCATAATAAGTGTGCATTTACATATCATAATAAGTGTGCATTTACATATCATAATAAGTGTGCATTTACATATCATAATAAGTGTGCATTTATTGGCACTGCGAACATGGGACTCTTTTTAGTTCACCAACATGGATTCATTCATAAAACATTAGTCATCTTAAAATTTAACACTTGTATTTTTTAATAAATAAGGTATATTGGGGACTAGAAAGGCACCTTGTGTTGTTCATCTGAATAGGTCATGCCAAATCTGGGAGCAGTAGGCATGTTCTCTTTATAAGTTTTTAAGAACACTTTTCTATTGAAAATGACACACATTTATTGAAAGAAAAACACATTTAATGAGAAGAATAAAGTAAAGGATGGACATAATAAGGGAATAACCTTGATGCATTTAAGGGGCTACTAAAGCAATGGTAAATGTTTGCTCATAGTCGCAGTCGCTAAATTTAAGATGTTTCATGTTTTATGAAGTGAGTATTATATACAGTTTTCAACATACGGTAACATAGAAGATATCAAAATCAGAAAATCAACTTTCACAATAATAATTCCAGAGAGAGAAAAGCAACTTGAAAATGTGAGACATTTGGTATGCAGTAATGTGAAATGTGTATAGTGCTATGCATGTGCTGTAGAACATTAGAAGTTGGTTGATAGTACCACAGTTTCCCACAGTGGTACCCAAGACTTGAAGCTGAAAGCAGTGTTGAATTTCACCTGTGTGTTGACAAACCAGGAAAAACACACATAAGGAGACAGAGGTAAAAGGAATTCAAAAAATACATACACAGTACCTTAAACCTACCTTCACACATTTGCTGCTTATATCTGTATACTCCACTAGTTTTCTGTTAAGCATACGGATTTCGTAGGACTGACCTACATTTTAAGACATTAAAACAAACCTGATTAAAATTGAAAAATTAAAAATCATTCAATCAGAAAAAGTAGGTCAGTTGGAAGATGAAATTGAAGTATATAAATTCAGGCAAAATACACCCCTTGCAATGGCAGGAGTTCATGCACTTCATTAATATGAAATGCCAGTAAACTGCTAGTTCTAAATTGCATTTATTATTGGGATATTAAATCAACATTGAGACATTAATACCAATGATATTTCAACCCCTATTGTATTTTTGTTGTACTTTGAAAATTATTTATAAATGTATTTAAATTAAACCTAAAACACTAACCAAATTGCAACAAAACATGACATTTTATATTAATTTAAGTAATTTCTGTAGGTAGGATTCTGTGTATTTATATAAGTCAAAATATCTTAGGATAGGACAAATTCAAGGCAGGATTTTAGACTATATTTCAGGAATGGCTTAAAGGCTGTATGTATGGATGGATGTAGGTATCATCTATGCTCTCCTACACAAGAAAGCAACACAATAGAGCACTCAGAAACACTGAGGCTACACTTGGGTGCAGAGCAGCCACATTTGACCAGAAATGTCCTGTTTCTGTAGAGTGACAGGGCTTCTAAGCATGTCACTTTCATTTAAATGTGACATATGATGAAATTAGCGGATTTCTAGGCTATACCTAGAAAACCTCATTTGGAAAAAGTCTAGTTGTACACAGTATTCCTATAGTGTCTGGAACCACACACACCCACAGCCACACACACAATTAGAAGGAAACACTCAAAATCTCAAAGTAAGACGTGAAATATAGCATTTGGCATAACCTATTTCTGTTTCTGTTACTTTGCTTTAGAGGTGAAATTAGTAGGTTCTGTTTCCTTGTACATCTCTTTGAGTAAAATGTGCAAAAAAATAATAAATTGTACATGTTCAAAAAAATTTTTTTGAAAACACTACAATGGGAAGGGACAGTAGAAAAATAGACAGAATGGGGAAAAAAAAAAACAGCAGTTCAGGTTCAGAGAAAATATAAAAAGTAAAATTGTAACATAACGGGATTTATTCCGAGGGGGATATAAAGTGCTTACAGCATGTCTGTTTTTTAGTGCCTTTGTAATGTGTGCATTGGGGGATTCTATGTGAACAGGTAAAACAGGTGGAGTGGCTTAATATATTAGAGATCCAACATTTATCAAAAACTATTGTTAATAATATCAGTGTTAACAAAAAAAAAAGCAGGTATGATTTAATGAAGGAAAAGTGTTTGTTGAAGCAAAAAGTTGGCTAAGATGGAATGAAAACCTTGACAAACATTTCTTGAAACATGGATTAAATGAGGACTGGAATCTCTTTAAACCATACAAATGCTTACAGATCACCGGACACATTTAATTTGTGTAAAGGTTGCCTACTGTAGCTCATTTAGATTTACTTTGGTGAATTTAATTTTAAAAAATAAACCTGGTCAATGATGTTGTGTGTCAGATGTTCTTTCTCTACACTTAGTGGGGTCTGGTCAAAAGCACACTGTAGCTACACCAATTTTCAAGTTGTATTTCAGCAATAATTAAAGAAATTAACCGTACCTTGGTTGAGATAAGTCAGGGTTTCTTCGTGCGTTTTTACCGCAGGGGATGTGGCTGCACATAAAATATACTGAAAATGTGGCATTTTGGCATCATTCACTGCTGAGGGCTGTGTGTCCTCGTGCTTGAAGAAAGATGCCAGCGCGTCGCTAAGGGGAAATTAGGAGTAGAAGCCACTCGTAAATGAGTTCAGATGGAAGTATAATTTTTCACTTTGAATAATTTGGAGATCCAGCTAATTAACTCAGGAGAATGTTCATAAACTTTAATGCTCTTAAACTCTAGTCTAATGTGACAAATTTACGTGACTACAATTCAAATTTCAGTCCGCTAAATTTAGGACTATTTGGTGGGTCATTGTAGCCTCCGTCTTCATCGTCTCAGCAGGTCTAAACGGTTTCTGAACCTAGGATTTTGGGGGAACGAGAAAGCAATGCTGCAAACTTATAATTCTGAAAGTTAAAGGGGACTCCTCTGATCCGACATTTATGGTTGAATCCCTTATATTCCTAAAAAAATGATCTAGTCGTTTCTGTCCGGCTGGTTGATTTATTAAAATGATGCTTTTGAAATGATCAGTTCAGGATGCAATATTCTTTAAAATTAAGATGATTCATTTCAGTTTCTTAAGAAGTGGGTCTGCTACCAAGCAATCAAGAATATGGTAAGTAAAGATTTCCATTTGAACACTGAGCACAATCAATAAAGTCACACGTACTTTATGAAAATTGAATTCGCTAGTGATGTCCTGAACGCTAGCCTATAGCCTACTTCTTGACCCATTTTTGGTGAAGTTAATTCAAAGCCACAAATAGATTAGTACAGCGGTGCTATTGAAACGGATGCGCAAAAACAATGACAACGCATAGTTCAGGATCCGCTACAATATCACTATTTGCTATGCGGAGTGCGTCGAACTGAGATGCCAACTCACCGGAGACAGCTGGGTGGCGAGTGTTGGTGGTAATTTTCAGGTTGCGAGTGGCAAAACAGCATGCTTTCCAGTGTGCTGTCTGTACAGTATCCGAGCAGAGAAGAAAACTGAGCTGGTGCCTCACTTCAAACCTACAGGTGGCTGGAGCTTTGCGAATTCGCGCAACTCCCTGCTTTTATTACAGCACTGACGTCACACTTTTAGGGTACCTGAGATGACCTTTCGGAATTCTACCGATTCCCAGTAGGTCGCGTGACCTGCTGCATTAATGTTAGTTTAGCTTTTTAATAGTTAAAAAAATAGCCTACATATTTGCAAACATAAAAATTTGAGTTTTAAACAAAATACAAAATAAAGCAGGCCTATTGTGCTGATGCAAACGTACTTGCACCGACAAAACACAGAAAACACTGGTCCCAATTAAATCCGAACTGTCAATATCGAACATCATAGTCTACACGCTCCTTAACGTGTCTTGGCTTGCTTTCCTTTTCTTTGGATATAGGCCTACAGCGCACTGCAATATTGTTAGGGCAGTGACACATTTTTGTTGTTTCGGCTCTGTGACCTATTCCAGGACTTTGGATTTTCTATGAGGTTAAAGTGCAGACTTTCAGCTTTCATTTGAGGGGTTTTCATCCATATCGGGTGTACCATGTAGCAATTGCAGCCATTTCTACACAAACTCATTTTCCTATTGAATGGAAAAATAAGTCAGGAGACACAACCCTTAAAGTGATCCATCCATATCTACTGCATATCTGGCAGCAGAGTGATGGTTTGAGGCTCGTTTGATACCACAGACTCTTGATGATTTACAGCCATTTAGCCAACTATGCGTTCCATACTATTTCCATGTAATTTACAGTTTAATCTAGTCCCACCCCCCCCAATTCCCATAGAGATCCATTCAAATACAGAGAGGTTATAGTACCGCTTGTAAGAGTATCTGAAAATAAGATATCAACAGTCTTTTGATGTGGTTGGGTCACAGACATCAGGAAGTCATGGCATGCAAAGGATATGCAGTCAAATATTAAATTCGACGTCATTTAAGTTTATGGTAATTTGTCCAATTACTTTTGGTGCCCTAAAATGGCGGGGGGGAGACAATATGTAAATATGGCTACAATTGCTACACAGTTCACCCGATATGGATGTAAAAACACTCAAATTAAAGCTGAAAGTCAGCACTTTAACCTCATAGTCACAGTTCCATTTCAAATCCAATGTGCTGGAGTAGAGCCAAAACATCAAAAAATGTGTCACTGTCCTAACACTTTTGGACTGCACTGTAGGTTACAATGTTATTGTTTACTATATTGCCTTACATCATGTAATACAGAAAGTGAAAAATAATTATTTAAAAATCACAAGCCTACTCTCTGTGCTAGAGAACTGCGCATCATGTAGGCCTATACTTATGCTAATTATACTGCATTCATCCTTGCGATGAAGGTACACCACGGTAACGGCGGTTTGTTTTGCCAATTAACACACACTGTTTTAAGGGAAATCCTTGACAGTAACACTGCAAAGTCTCACTCAACTTAATATTTCACAGCTGGTATCACACAACTTTGTAAATTAACTTGTAGCAAAAGTCGTTCATATAATTCATATAAATAACTGGATGAATCTACTCTGATTAATGTTATGTGATTAATGAGATACAGTAACAAAAATGAGACAAAAAGCGAGCTTTGAAGTCGGTTTATTTCTAGAGCAAACTTAAGTTTATATTTTTGCAAATTCTATCACAGGTGGGTGTTAACAAAAAAAGGGTAATCTGTACAGTTGTCATAATACACACAAAATAAAACAAAAATATAAATACAGATATGGATATTACATGACAAAAGCAAAAAAGAAAAAGAAAAACAGAACATGCGCAGAGAACGATTTGCTAGGATACGATTCTAATGGCAGATGCATCAGCGGAGTAATATGAACAGTAAACCACTTTCGTCATCTTCTACAAAAACACTGGCTTTCCCCTTACAGCAATTAGACAGATAATTATTTGCAAGGGGTCGAGGGTTCGATGACAAAATTGCAAATTACTTGTACATGATCTTAAGCAGTTTAGTAAGCGATTTAAAAAGTACTGCCAGACAGAGCCAAGGCACGCGCACATACTGTACCTTTTTGGAAAGCCACATGCCTCAATATTCCGCACTACAGGAGAACTAAGGGCGCTTTATAAGTCTGTTCTGTAATCGCAACAGACTGCAGCCCGTGGAAACATGGACATTTGGAGATCAAATTTTGGTTAACCCATCAAGCTCAGTTACACTTAGACTCAGTTGCTCCGCAGGCTGAAAATAATACTGTATGTACAGGTTAAGTGGGCTGCGAAAAGAGGCGAGGGTGCTTGTTGTTGAATCAGGATCAAGTAGCAGCAAAAAGAAGTGTAGCTGAAACATGCAGGCTATTTGCTAACGTGCAAAACATGAGATCATGGTGACCCCCGTTTGCTTTCTAATAAGTTCGCGAAGCGGTGAAAATAATGTACAAAACATTGTGGTTCTCATTTATAATTTTCTTCAACTGCAAGAATTATGACTATACAGTGGGGTAAGTGAAAACAAATTTGGAATTATAAACAGAGGTTCCTTCCTTTGATTTTATTCTGGCATATTAAATGCATTAAATTAAATGCATTAAATGTGTTTTCACATTAGAGGAGAAAAGACTGTATACTAACTTAACAGTCCATACAGCGAAACAGTACTTTGACGAAGAAAGTAAGGCCTGGTAGTGTCTTAAGTGTCTGTTCTCCAAATATGTACCAGTAACATTCATAGTAATCAGGAATCTGGTGTCGGAATTATGTTTGAAATGCCATATTCTTAGACAAATCCTGTCAAATGTGAGGCTGAAAAGGTGACTAAAATATAGTTGATTTGAGATTCATACAGTGCTTTCACTTATCAGCACATTCAAGAAGTTGGGAGATTTCCTTCTCCATAAAGTTAAAAAAGAGTGTTCTTGCAACAGGCAGGCCTGACTTAGTCATAAGCATTGTTTGCTATAGTAGGTCTATCTGAACAATCTCATTCACTGGCACTTTATATTTAAACATAACTTCCCAAGGTATTTCCCAGTTATAAACACTTTACATTTCCGATTGTCAAGGTTTTTCCAGGAAAAAAAAGATTACCTCTGATTGATCTTTTTCCTCCCTTGTTTGTCTTCACATTGCGGTCTAATTTGAAATTCTAGGTTTTAACTAAAGAGATCAATAACTTACACAAAATAAGGAGAACACTGATAAGGACATTACTACATACAAGTAGCTTTGTCATCCTTTCCTTAAGCTGAGCAATTTGCCAGCAAGTCAGTCTGCTAATACTTTTCGTCTTTTGAGGTCCCTACAAAACATTCTGATTTGTTTTACTAGACTTATTACTAAAACAATAAAAGACAACATTTTCTCTGGCTTCATCTGGCCTTCATAGTGATTGACTAAAGTAAAATACAAAACAGATGAAACTGCTATGCAAATTTGACCAAATACAGGGGGTGACAGCATGGTCCTTAGACACTGGTTAAATAAAGTCACATAAAATGGAAATAAAATATCCTAATTTTAATACTACAATTTTTGGTTATTATTGTACCCAAACCTCAATGTTAAATTTTTACCCCTGTTACAATTCTTTCATGTAATCACTGGGCCAGCCAAATGATCGTCAATCACAAACCGAAATTCAAGTGAACGATTAAACCTAAAATAAGTCTACCACTTTACAAAGGTTTAAATCAAATACAGGCTCTTTCGAGTTTAGCTTTTACCAAAGAACAATAACTTTGCGGAATGCTGTGAACTTCCTTTTTTTTTTTAAGCACTGTTTTCTTTTGCCTTTTTCATTTTAAGGGCAACTGCTGAAAATATCACTCCAGAGCCCCGGAGAACGCCCCCACCTGCTTACTCATTTTCACACACCTACTTTTCACTCTTGGCTAAGTAACTGACCACAGTTCAAAATAATATACCAGATGCAGTGGGGCTGAATTACAGAGTGACACTCCCGTATTTTGGAGTCTAAAAAAAATAAAATAAAATAAAATAAAAAATAACCGAGCAAAAAAACCTGTAAAAAGCATTCACCACTGCCTCTGGCCTCCGTACATTCATCATTCTATAAAACAACAGGGAGAGGGGGGACAGTGTTGAATAAAAGGCTAAGTTCACGTGAAAATGAAAAGAGGATAAAAGGAAAACACTGATTGCAACAAGCAAAACGTTTCCCTTGAGCAGGTCTGCAGGGGAGCACGTGGAACAGAGAGGTCTGTAAGAGGCACAGCTGTTCACGGGGCCAGGCTGGACGGCGCCACGGGTTCGCCTTCCGCTAGCTGTGTGTCGACACGTCTGAGGAGCTGCTGCTGTTGCTGTTGGTCGTTTGGGCCCTCTTGATGTACAAATTCAACAGCTTCATCTGCAAGAGACGGTGTGGTGACACTGTTATTAGGGGCGTTCTCAACAGGGTGGTGACAGTACTGAAATCCAGATCCAATCAGAAAAAAGGTGCCGATATCCAGATCCAATCAAATACTAGCTAGTTCCCAGAGACATTATTGTCTGAGCCAATCAAATGACAAGCAGCTGGAGGTATCAGCAGTCACGGTGTCCTTGGTTATCAGCAGGTCGAGCCAAAGCATCGTGTCCCAGGAACACTACAGCCTGGCAGGGGAACAGGATCTGTTGGCTGTTGTTCTAAATATTAACAACTAGATACTACAGCACAAACAACGAGTCTGGAATAACTCTCGTATCACTGATCAGAATAACCACTGGTTAGATGCTAAACAAACATTGCACAATATCACTCTTTGATGCTCTTGTTCCTAAAAATTCTGAGTGAACGGCTTAAACTGAGGGTGAATGTCCTGGGGCAAAGTGCAGGGGATCCACCATAGACATATTATATATACACCTTAACCATAATCACAACATCCACCATACACATACCATAGATATTCACCTTAACCATAATCACAACATCCACCATACACATACCATAGATATTCACCTTAACCATAATCACAACATCCACCATACACATACCATAGATATTCACCTTAACCATAATCACAACATCCACCATACACATACCATAGATATTCACCTTAACCATAATCACAACATCCACCATACACATACCATAGATATTCACCTTAACCATAATCACAACATCCACCATACACATACCATAGATATTCACCTTAACGATAATCACACCATCCACCATACACATACCATAGATATTTACCTGAACCATAATCACACCATCCACCATAGACATACGCTACATATTCACCTTAACCATCCATAATAATATCATAAATGCCGGTGTTCTCTTAAGCAGTCTAGTAGAGTGTGTGTGTGAATTCAATGCATCAAAAATCAGTTGTACACGGCAGCTCAGGCCCCAAAAGAAATCCCTGACCAAACAGGACACTCACTTTAGGATGAATTTCTCCATGATGCATTTTCAAACATATCTACATCCTGCAGTTGATTTGCATATCTGCATACTCCTCATAGCTGGCCACACCCCCCATCACTGGGCAAACCTCCCCACCGTTGGTCAGGGCGTAACAAGCCTTGTGTTACACAGTGATGGGAAAGGGGGGGGGGGGGGGCTGCTAGCCACAGACTGTCTGCACCGGCACAGGATCTGCATCCATGGAAACGCAAATCTGACCCTGGAGACCAGTAATGCTGCTGGTCTTTATTCCTCTCCTGTAATCAGGGATTGATTAAGACGTACCTGGGACACTAGGTGACTTAAACCTGCCTGGGACACTAGGTGACTTAAACCTACCTGGGACACTAGGTGACTTAACCTGCCTGGGACACCAGGTGACTTAAACCTACCTGGGACACTAGGTGACTTAAACCTACCTGGGACACTAGGTGACTTAAACCTACCTGGGACACTAGGTGACTTAAACCTACCTGGGACACTAGGTGACTTAACCCCTTTGCGCAGACCCCTAGTGGCCATAGCGCCGTCACATGCTCAAAAAGCGCGTTGATTGACTACGTACGCAGGGTGCGGAGATTTCCTAAGTCTGAATTGGGCCCTCTATGACAGGATTTGGATAGGTTTTTGGACCCATAGATATCTATCCCCCTATACTGATTAAAAGATTTAAAAAATAAAAGATGTGACTAATTCTCACTTGAAAATTATGAAAAAGTTAAGTCTTATGAGCCAAAACAGTTGATTTGTAGTTAAATATATGATTATTTTATGATTTACAGAAGTGCACAATTTAGCCATTTTGGACAGATTTGGAGACACTAAGGGACAACAGGGTACACAGCCTACATTTTTCCTCATAGATCATAGAGCATATCACCCTTTTCACACCTGTGGACAAGAAGTCTTTGGTCCAGGAAGTGTATATTTTAACCTGTTTTTAAAATATACACTGTCTATTTTACTGTCTTGTTTCATTTAAGTTTCTGAGATTCTGAAACCTGGAGTTCAAAAGCCTTAAATAGAAGACCCCCAAAATAGGTGAGAATTGACCGAATCTGGCATCTGTGCAAAGGGGTTAAACCTACCTGGGACACTAGTTGATTCAGAACAACCTTGGACACCAGGTGAGTGGGATCTCTGGCCAATAAGTGGCCTTCAATCAATTAACTATCAGGTAGTAAATAAACTCAGTACTAAATGGCTTAGTAAAGGTGCATGACGAAAGGGCTTCTTGGGGCCAGGTTTGTGTATTCCTGGTCTAGTGCGCACACTGCTTCATGAGCTGTGCAGTGCTTGGTTATAGTTCTGCTCAAAGTTATTCTACAGACGTGAGTTGGTTAATACTAAACTAACAGCAACTTTCTTAAGTTCCACAGTCACGTCTGACAAAATCACAAGCTATCGATAAACAAAAATACCTGGAACAAGCCTGGAAGTGGGGAATGTGCTTTCAGCCTGAAACCTGCTAGCCTTGCAACTACGCTACCGCTAATCGTGCTCCTTGGTATTTGATGGATAGCACTTGTAATCCATTGCATGGGAGGCCTCTCTTTCTCTTTGAGGCATGGAAAGTTACAGCAGGAACTGGTGCCTTCTGCTCCACGTTCCTCAGTGCGCACCAGGTCAATGTGTAACAGGTCGGATCAAGCAGGCAAGCGCCGACCGTGGGGTTACCCCTGGCTCACCTGCCCTTTCCTTACGCAACCCGAGGTCGTGCCCTCAAGTGGGGCGGAAACCACTGCCCTCTGGCTCGCACACCAGTCAGAACCAGAGGCGGAAAGCTTAAACATACATGAGAGAGAGGATCGATCAATGAGCAGAGGCCCTGGGGGGGGGAGGACTTTGTGACAGCGAGCACATGACGGGCCTTTACCTTGCTGCCCGTGAGCTGGGCCAAGTGGGGCTTGAGCTCTTCACCAATCACAGAGTAGATAGCGACCAGGCAGAACACACTGGCCTTGCGTACACTGCTCTCTGTGTTATCATAGCCCTGTGGAGAGAGAAACACACACATACACACGCACACACATTCAGTGAGCAGTGTTCAGAGGACAAGTGGAGGGTTTGGGTCGGAGAGCGTGGGAGTAAAATATTCATTATTATACTCCCAACCTTCTGATTCACAGGATGTCTCTCTCACTCTCTCACTCTCTCACTCTCTCACTCTCTCACTCTCTCACTCTCTCACTCTCTCACTCTCTCACTCTCTCACTCTCTCACTCTCTCACTCTCTCACTCTCTCACTCTCTCACGCCCTCAAATCCAAATCCAGCCCTGGTTTTCCTTTCTGTCAGGTAATAAACTGAACAATTAATTCTACTTATCGGCCAGAGTGTCTTCGCACCTGACTCCCAGGTCAAGGGAGGAAAACCAGCCGCTCTCTGCCCTCTGGGACTGATTTCAATAACAGGGTATCTACGTGCGCGACAAAGCTCAGTTCTGAACTTCTGAAAGTAAAGGGACTTACTTTACTGGCACTTAGCAGGTGGCACTTAACACAAGTGCAGTAGTTCCCCAGAGGGGGAGAATATAGTCCCAATGGAGACAGCAAGTGTCAGAAGTGCAGACTGGATCGACAAACTTAGCAGCTGCCTTACAGACGGACACACACCTGCAGCAAACCGGGAATGATGTCAGGCAGTAGCTGGTGAAGGGACTCCTTGGCGATGCGCTCGATGACCTTTGTCTGCATCTTGATAGCGGCCAGGTTGATGGGGTAATCGGCCGTCTGCACGATGGGGCAGAGGACCTTGATGCACTGCTCTGGGTGGATGGAGCCCGCCAGCGTGGAGGCGGCTTCTTCGGCTGCCCGCACAACCTGTAGACACGGACAAATATACACACGTACGGACACACGCGCACATACCACACACACAGCGCACACAGAGACACACACGCATTGCAGAAGCAGCGTCAGAGTAAAGCTATAGTCGGAGCTCAACTATAGATAATACCGTGTGTCCTGGGTGCAAACCCAGTGCAGGAGGGATCAAAATCAAAAATGTAAAAATCCGGTGCACTCCAGCAGGATATAGATAGACACTTAAGTAAGGATAAAAACTGCATAGCAAGGATAAAAACCATGTAGCGAACACCGTGTGTTTGCCTGTCCTTGCTTCGTCAGGTTCACTCATCATAGCTCCTATAGTAGGAGCAGTGTTACAGCCCCTACAGTAAGAGACCATACAGAGCATAATGTGCATGTGCTCCTGAAAAATGGCTGAAAGGTTAATCTGCCAGGTGGTTAAAAAAGTACTTTAATAATAACAAAATGGCTCCAGTTCCCCACTCACCTCCTTGTGGGAGTCTTTATGGGCCTCCAGGGTCTTCATGATGGTGAGCTCGGCGTAGTTCTTGAAGCGGGCCGGCTGGTTGCGCAGGATTTCTTTCAGAACGCGCAGAGCCAGGGCCCGGATGGTGTGCTGGAGACACGGGGGTTTACATTACTATCAGAGCTGAAACCGCAGAGCTGTGTGTGTGTGCATGTGTGCTCGTATGTGTGTGTGTGTGTGTGTGTGTGTGTGCGCGCGTATCAGACCCACATCTTTGTCCCCGAGCGTCTCCAGCAGCAGCAGCAGGATGGTTTTGAAGTGTTCGTCCCAGACGGCCAGGTTGTCCTCGCGCGTGATCTTCAGCAGTTCCACCAGCGCCCCCCTGCGCTCCTCCACACGCTCATTGTGATTGGACAGCTCCTTCAGCAGGTCCGCTACCAGGTCCGAGTGGTCCAGGGGAACTTTGCGCGACAGAAAGAAACCAATGTAAAAAAAATTTTATTTTTATTTTTTTTTTAAAACGCCCCCACACAAGATCTCTCACCCTCTCCACAGAACAACCCTTCTCCCGTCTGCACAACCAATCACAGTCCTTCCCCCATCTGCGCAACCAATCACAGCCGGTCCTTCATCTGCGCAACCAATCAAATCCCAATTAGAAAATGACCAAAATCTAAAGCACCCAGATGAAAACTAAACCATCAGACACACCAAACACGACCTACCCACCCTTTAAAAAGGCCACACCCCTGGTTTGTACTCAGTGCGTCCTACAGCTCACTCTCTCTGGCTGTAGTATGCAAATACTTGTTGACTTTTACTCAAGGTGAGTAGGTGATAAGACCAACCAAAGCTCTTTTCTCAATGCACCTGCCCAGACTTGGCTTCAGTGGCTAGTGGGAATTCGTTGAGCACAAAAACAACTTTCCATAAGAGACTTATATATGACCAATTGCCCAGGTACAGCAGTCCAGTCGAATTCAAGTACATCTTAAGTTGAAAACCACAATAGTGAACTTTTACCACTACAAACATGGTTAATATCATACTTTATTCATGCATAGTTTTCAGTGCAGAACAGTGTTAGTTCAGTCCTACCTAATGTTTAGTGCTGTACACGCCCAGGTGTATATGAAAGCATGATTCACCTGATGCATCTTTCTAATTTTCATCCCACAACACAAAATTTAAGTGGAGACTCTCCACCTCCCCTTTAATCAATCTGCAGCAACCTCAGAGAGGAACGCACAGCTGCACGGCCATGGCAGAGAGGAACGCCATCATTACACACTAATAACACTTAAAGGGACAGGTGATCATGCTCAAGCTGCCTCAGGGGAACCCTGATGAAAGAGAATGGAAGGGAGTTTGGTGAACACCTCAGCCACACAAACGCACACACGCACGCACACATAAAGGTTAACTCTATAGATGAATGAGAGTAGGCACCTTTACTAGGAGCAAAGACCTTGGGATGCAACATCTTGTTTTCACCGCAGTCCTGGCGACGGCCTGCGGGGGATGACAGCAGGGAGACAGTCAGAGACTCCACCACATGGCCGGCCTGGCTCTGGCAGTTCAGGAGGAACCAGCAGTGACCAGAACTGATCAAACTGACTTCTCAATAAGTGCGTGGATGAGAGCTCAGCCAGCCTTTTAGGACAACAGGTGAAGCTTGTCTTAGTGGCATTCAGGAGACACTCTTAACCAGAGAGGCTTACAGTGCAAAGACCCTGCAGGATCAGGTATGGAGTTTTCCCTATAGGGAAGGCGCAATGGTTTGTTCAGGAATTACACCCCTCCGTTTAACTGAACAGTGAATGGCTTCTCCTTTCTGATGCTCTTTTAGTCCTGCTGTTGCCAAACGGGAGTGACAGAAGACCATGATATCGCACTATGGAGCAAAGACATCCACACTGTGTAACTATGACGTCACACTATGAAACAATGACGTCACACTATGGAGCCATGACATCACACTGTGGAACTATGACGACACACAATGAAACAATGACGTCACACTATGGACCCATGACATCACACTGTGGAACTATGACGACACGCAATGAAACAATGACGTCACACTATGGACCCATGACATCACACTGTGGAACTATGACGTGATGGACAAAGAGGGGGAGGGAGAGTGTCTAAGGTTGTGGGGTGACGCGGGGTTGGTGGGGCGTGTGGGGAAGGCGGCCGCCTCACCGTCTCGGAACTGCTCCACGTCGTCGTCGAACACCGCCTCCTTCAGGGCACTCTTGTCGTAGGCGCTGATCGTGTCGCCGTAGCTATAAGGGTTGTACTCTCGAACCCGGGGCCCAGAGAATGAACGGGGGGAGGGGGTGTTCAGCAGCGAGGTTTTGTTATCCAGCGCTGTTCGGCAACCCTCCACAGTGTCCACGCCCAGCCGAGGGTCATGGCCCGGGGATGCCGCCACCCCATCCCGACCCGACTGGGTACAAATAGGAAAGCAGCCGTCAACAACCACGACACCAGGATACCCCCCACACCGCATTCAATGCTCCTAAACGAAGGTAGTTACAACCCGTTCTACTGGACAACTTAGTGGAAGGCATGTCTTAACCCTAAACCATACTTAATTACCATGTTACTTTAGTGTTTGCACGTAAACTGAAAAGTCAGGAAGTTATAACAAAGGAATTCAATGCATACTATTTATGAAACATATGAAATCACTGAGTAAAAACAAGAATCAATCCCCTTAAAAAGCTACATGAATTAGCCTAACTACTGACACCAAGCCAGTCAGCGGAGGATGGGCTCCCATCTCCCACTGCAAAGCGTCTGGGAGACAATCGTTGTGACAATCTCTCTGTGAAAGTGCTATACAAATAATTGAACTGAATAGGACAGAAATATCTGAATGGATGTGGTATAATCTTGGAACAGGTTACCGTTATAGTGTGGAACGGTTTAGAAAGGCAACTCACAGCATCGTCTTTCTTTCCCTCGCGCTTGATTGGCTCGTTCAGGTCCTCCTGGCTGCGGTAGCTGAAGCTCTGGATGGCCTCAGTGACTCCACGCAAGGAGCTGTAGATCTCCTCTGAGTTCATGTTCTCTGTGTCGTACTCCAGCATGCTTAGAACAAGACCGCAGAAACAGAGCAGTCAAGCAATGGGGCTCACCGCGCACGCGTCACACCCACACACATACACACACACACAGGGAGAAATGAGTGAACAGCCTGAAGTGATGGAAGTGTACTGGGACAAGATGTTACGTGTGTCCTAAAAATGGGTTTCCTGTGTCAAGCTTGGAGAAAATATCACAGCCAGTCAACATGCTTCAAGTTGGTCGAAATCAGTTGTAGGATGGCCCGTTTCATTGCTGTGATGACATCATAAAATGTCCTTTGATCTTGGAGCTACTGGTTTGAAAGCATGGGTGTAACAGGCTGTACAAAACCCATGGTTTACCAATGGCTAGTTTTCGGGAGTAAAACACCACACTAAGAAAATGTTGAAAATCACCAAGTCTGTGTAAACTCCTGGAGAAGTGGGGGAGGACATAAGATATAAAATTCATGATATAGCACCACAAACGCAATGAAGAAACACCCTTCAGAAAATTTAAGTGGACATGTGAACACATAGCACTGTTCTGATATCAGGCAGAGTGTGAACAGGGAGCTCCTCAGTGACACAGCTCACTGTTCTGAGATCAGGCAGAGTGTGAACAGGGAGCTCCTCAGTGACACAGCTCACTGTTCTGATATCAGGCAGAGTGTGAACAGGGAGCTCCTCAGTGACACAGCTCACTGTTCTGATATCAGGCAGAGTGTGAACAGGGAGCTCCTCAGTGACACTGCTCACTGTTCTGAGATCAGGCAGAGTGTGAACAGGGAGCTCCTCAGTGACACAGCTCACTGTTCTGATATCAGGCAGAGTGTGAACAGGGAGCTCCTCAGTGACACTGCTCACTGTTCTGAGATCAGGCAGAGTGTGAACAGGGAGCTCCTCAGTGACACAGCTCACTGTTCTGAGATCAGGCAGAGTGTGAACAGGGAGCTCCTCAGTGACACAGCTCACTGTTCTGAGATCAGGCAGAGTGTGAACAGGGAGCTCCTCAGTGACACAGCTCACTGTTCTGAGATCAGGCAGAGTGTGAACAGGGAGCTCCTTAGTGACACAGCTCACTGTTCTGAGATCAGGCAGAGTGTGAACAGGGAGCTCCTCAGTGACACAGCTCACTGTTCTGAGATCAGGCAGAGTGTGAACAGGGAGCTCCTCAGTGACACAGCTCACTGTTCTGAGATCAGGCAGAGTGTGAACAGGGAGCTCCTCAGTGACACAGCTCACTGTTCTGATATCAGGCAGTGTGAACAGGGAGCTCCTCAGTGACACTGCTCACTGTTCTGAGATCAGGCAGAGTGTGAACAGGGAGCTCCTCAGTGACACTACTCACTGTTCTGAGATCAGGCAGAGTGTGAACAGGGAGCTCCTCAGTGACACTACTCACTGTTCTGAGATCAGGCAGTGTGTGAACAGGGAGCTCCTCAGTGACACTGCTCACTGTTCTGAGATCAGGAAGAGTGTGAACAGGGAGGTCCTCAGTGACACCGCTCACTGTTCTGAGATCAGGCAGAGTGTGAACAGGGAGCTCCTCAGTGACACTACTCACTGTTCTGAGATCAGGCAGAGTGTGAACAGGGAGCTCCTCAGTGACACTACTCACTGTTCTGAGATCAGGCAGAGTGTGAACAGGGAGCTCCTCAGTGACACTGCTCACTGTTCTGAGATCAGGAAGAGTGTGAACAGGGAGCTCCTCAGTGACACCGCTCACTGTTCTGAGATCAGGAAGAGTGTGAACAGGGAGCTCCTCAGTGACACAGCTCACTGTTCTGAGATCAGGCAGTGTGTGAACAGGGAGCTCCTCAGTGACACAGCTCACTGTTCTGAGATCAGGCAGAGTGTGAACAGGGAGCTCCTCAGTGACACTGCTCACTGTTCTGAGATCAGGAAGAGTGTGAACAGGGAGCTCCTCAGTGACACCGCTCACTGTTCTGAGATCAGCAGGGGAAAGGTGGGGGAAAAGCATGTTCTGTATTGCAATGAGCAGTGGCTGTGCAAGGGGAAAAACAAGTTACAAGTGTTCTACAAAAAAGGGCTTTTTCACAATCCGCC
Organism: Synaphobranchus kaupii; assembly: GCA_029718625.1. Taxonomy (NCBI): domain Eukaryota; kingdom Metazoa; phylum Chordata; class Actinopteri; order Anguilliformes; family Synaphobranchidae; genus Synaphobranchus; species Synaphobranchus kaupii. The sequence continues at coordinate 17,004,513 of CM056383.1, forward strand.
ACTCAAAATGCATGCAAGGGTTAAACAGAGTGAAGACTCCCCAGAGCCAATAGGTGTACAGCAGAAGCTGTCTTCAGAGGTGTCACAGTATTTTCCATTTCCAAAGTGAACTCTAGATACAATGTCTAACGCAAGACTCTTTATGGGAAATTAAAACAAGGAAAGCAACATTTCATTGGAAAATAAAGTTTTTTAAAATTCAAACATCCTTTCAGCTTTTAGAATGTTTCATAAATCAGAAGGGTCAAATTACTAGAAAACAGTGAATTCCAAGGGAAATCCTTATGCTATTCTTTAACGCACAGATGCCCAAACTTCGGAGCACAATCACCTGTTTAGTCAATTATGGGGGTCTCATCCGTTTGGAAGGGGTTGGGTTCAAATTTTTTAATTTTTTAAAATTCTATTCCGTTTAGACCTCCCACCAAAGAAACAAGACAAAAAGATTTTAATATATCAAAGTTTGCTTTCCTTCAAAGTGCCACATCAAAGTTTGGCCAATTGTGCACCACCCCTACGGATGAAAATGAAGTCACAGCACATGATGATGGTCAGTCACACCCGGGACAGGGAGAGCTGAAGTCAGAGTGACGTGTACAGAAAATGTGGGAAATATGCAGAGCTAGCAGTCAGTAGGCCTGCCTCTTTGTGCGCACGTGATATCAGTTTAGATCACGGTCACCACCAGGGCCCTATTCCTCATAGATGGCTAACCGAGTTAGCCGGCTAACTGTGCCGAGTAAAACCCGGAACAGTGTTTTTGCTAGTTTATATGATCCATATTCAGGGGGTTTCCGGGTTTTACTCAGCAGTTAGCCAGCTACCTACATACGAGGAACGGGGCCCAGGGTCTATGAACTGACAGCTGGTGATCTAGGCTGCTCTTAAAAGGAGACCGAGGCGCAGGGACTGCTGACACCCTCCTCCTCTCCCGCATACTGTGACACCCCCGCGGAGGCGTGTTACCTGGGAGAGTAAGCGCGGCGGAAGGCCTTGAGGGAGGGGGCGGCGGGGAGGGGGTGAGGCGGTGGAGGGGGAGGGGCGTGCTTGGACAGCCCGTCGGCACTCCAGCCCCATAACCGACTGTACCCACAGCCCAGCCCAGCCAGAAGAGAACGGGAAGAGAGAAAGGGAGAGGGAGGGAGGGGGGGAGGGAGGGAGAGGGTGAGAGACGGAGGGAGGGAGAGAGAGAAGAAAGAAAGGGAAGGAGGGAGAGAGAGTGAGAGACGGAGGGAGAGAGAGTGAGCGAGGGAGAATGAGAGTGAGGGAGGGAGAGAGGAGAATGAGGGAGAGAGTGACAGAGAGAGAGCGGAGAGAAGAAAGAAGGGAGAGAAGAGAAAAAGAAACTATAGTCTGAGTGGCAGGTTAGGGGCATGCGTTTATTAGAGAAGAGATTAAGAATTCATTAGAAACCCATAAACAAAGACGGAGTATTTCACTTCAGGCTCTTTTCCTTTGCATATACGTGTATGTGTATGTATTATGTATATGAAAATGTAATATAAGTTTGATGACCCATCTGTTTGACCTGCTTTAGCAGTAACACTAGCTGTAGGCATAAAGCATCCGCAGGTACATAAAAATTTTCAGAAACTGCACAAAAGCAGATACATCGGTAACGACAGAAAAGGAGAAAAAGTCAGAGACCATTTACACTCAGTGAAATGTCTCCTTTCACAAAAGGGCCGTCGCGTGGTACAACGGTAACAGCGCCGACTTTCAGTCGGTGCAGTTGTGCTCCGAGGATCGGGGTTCGCGCCCCGGTCCTGCCAGATCCGAGCATGGCCGGCGCCCTGTGGGAGCAGCAATTGGCGGCTGCTTCCGGGTGGGGGGGAGGGGCTCAGAGAGAATCGCTGCACGCATAGCGGCCCTGGGCGAGCTGGATTCACGGTCAGGAGCTCGAGGAGTCGCGCCCTGTAGAGGACGTGGCGACCTCATTCCTACTACCGGCTGACAGGGTTGTGTAGCGGTGGTTCTCTAGCGGTTGCTACACGGGGGGAAATTGAATTAGAATAGGGGTTCAATTGGCTACTAAATTGGGAGAAAAATGGGGAAAAATCAGAAAAAACAAATTAACTTTTACTTGAACTTAGCCAGCGCACTGAAACATAAGCCTCGACTATCGACGGCTTTAAGAGGTTATTCGTTAGGCAGCCATTTAGCAGGCAGTAGGACGGCCTTCTATTGACATGCAGAGTCCCCTCGCGCCCCAGTGCCTGCTGGGAAATCCCGCGAACCACGGCCAACTCCTCTTTGTTTATAGTCCCAGCAGAAGCTTTTAAAAGAGGTCAGGCGGCCATTTGTTACATGTCAGGCCCGTTAGAACTAAGACGAACACCGCTGGACATGGCGCAATGGGAAATGCGTCAAACCCAAATTCAAAACAGGCCACAAACCTGCTTCCTCTAATCCATTCACAAGATTACATAAACGAACACAACTGGTTGTTTGGCGGGATGTTGCTGTTCTTATTAAGCGGTTTGACTTCCATTTCCCAAGTCTGTTAGGGGGTGAAGGAGGCCGCCATGCCCAGGGTGTGTCCATGCAGACTGGCCGCCCAGTCACGGGGCACAGGGGATTGTGGGATATGGGAGGGCGCTGGGTACCTGGGTGAAAGCCCCCCATGGGAGCAGTTGGTGGGGGAGGTGAGGGGGCTGGTGCGGCTGGCGGGGTGGCGAGGGGGGGTGCGTCCGATGGTGTTGCTTGGAGAGCCCTGAAAACCACAGGGAGAAACCGTCAGGGTCCCAGGAACCACGTGGATATTACATCTTACCTGTGAGACCTGTGAGTCTGACTGATGCAGCCCACATCAGATTCTGTAATCACACTTAACAGAAGTCACATGAAATACGAGTCAATGCAAATTCTGATTATCGGTATAATAATAAATGTCTATATACAGTGCAGAAACGGTTCTGGAACAAACAAAAAACCAAAGTTTCCGCTAAGAGACCGTCTGCAGGAATAAGACTGGCGTGCTTTACATTGAATATGAGGGGAAAGATGGTCAGACTCCAGCCCGAGAAAGATATGCTTTGCCCCCCTCTTAAAGTAGAGTTGGTGCATGCCAGAGAGCGCTGGCCAAGGGCAGTGGGTGAGACTAAATAATAAGGATTCAGATTGAGGGGGGTGAAATTTACCACACTAGCATTGCTGGAGTTCTTCAGGTGGTTGTGCAGGAGTTTGGTGGCCCCGTCCTGGAATGTTTTGGGCAGAGCTCCCAGCAGCATGGTGAACTCTGGGGTGTTCAGCTCGAACAGCGAGATCAGTACCACTTGGGCAGCCTGTCGGATGGAGAGCAAAGCACACTCAGCATGGGGGAGAAAGCAGGAACAAGGCCGGAGAAGCACATCCTGTGTGCCAATATTTAGTCAGCTGGTGAAGCCTAATTTATACTTCGTCACACAACATTTTTGACAAGTGTCGTGCGACAAAAATTAAGGTGTCGCATAACGTTTCGCATTTATACTTTGGCGAAGGCCTGCTGGGAGGGTTCTGTTGCCTCTATGGTAACTCCTGACCATTTGTTTACATTTGTAAACTATTCAATCTCACTGCATGACAAAGCCTGATGGTGTGCGACGTAACAAAATTCTAAAGGTGTGCGACATTGAGAAAAAGTGTCACGCGACACTTTTTGCAGTTGAAAATAGGTCATTTTTGTTGAGCAACACTTCTCGAACGTGTTGGGCGACAAAGTATAAATTAGGCTTAAGACCACACTGGAGGTTACTTACCAGACGAAAGATACTTTCACGAAGTTCGCCAAACTAATCAACCAGAAAAAACCCCTCTTCATTTTGAGGAACGGGTTACTTATCCGTGTGTGAGAGCATAACTTACGCGGCAGATCTCCACAAGAAAGGAGACGGTGTGCAGTTGTCTCAGTCCGCTAAGTAACGGTTTTCCATTACACGCACAGGCAGAAGGCCACAGCTGCGTCCAGCCTCTGCGTTTAGTGACACTGAGCATTGGAACATCTCCAAAGCAGAGTCCTCTTGCGGAACCGTGGAGGTCACTCGCACTGGCGATGTTTTGGATTACAAAACAATGAGAACATCCAGACTGGCTTTTATCTGCACAGCTCTAATCCAATCTTGTGTTGAAAGACAGTGTTTAATAACAGCACAGGCAATTCTGTTCCATGTCAGCCGACAGCCAAGTTGGGGCTGAATGAAACAGGACTGAACTGTACCGTTACATAGAGCAGCAGGAGATGTCCAATGCGCATGTCACCCCTCTCTCACGCAGAACTGAGCAGATTTCACTGGGCAAGTACACAGTTTGAATTGAACACTTGTGTGAGAGACGTTCTCTTAGCACAAACCTGCATGCAAAACTGTCAGCTGAACAAGCTGTCGTTAAAATTAAAGACAGACGACAACGTGTTAGACAAAAGAAGCGGTGGAGATGCGTGTCGTGGGTTTGGATGAGATGCAGCATTCCGGTTTTATAAACGTTATTCAACAGTGACATTGGCCTCAAGCTCGTACACACTCCCCCCTTTCTAGTCACACGTGGCTGGTCACCTGAAGCCTTAACATGTAAATAAAGCTTAACATACAATACATGTCTAAAACATGTATAAATATCTTCGACCCCCCCACCCCCCACCCCCCACCCCCACCCCTTTCCGAAAGGGAAAAAGCGGAAGAATGAATTCACTGGAAGTGAACTGTGAGCTGCCAGGCAAAGCCGGGTTAAAGAGAGAGGCCGCACTGGAGAGGTTTCGCACTCCGGAGTTGGTTAAGCGCAGGCGTACGTGCCGATGGGGGCGCTCTACCTGTTTGCACCTCTCCTCCAGGTTGCCCTCCCCAGGCAGCGAGGGCGTGGTACTGGGCCTGCCTGACAAATCCTCTCCTGCCCAGTTATGAAGGGTCTGGGGTTTCATGGGCAAGACACCAGGGTTAGGGGCAATTTAAATAAAGCAAGCAAATAAAAAATAAAATAAAATAAAAAGGAATGAGGCGCTACTATCCTTCTCCTCCAGGACGACCTTTGACCTTTCATTATTTTTTCTTTTAAGCCATGAATGTTCCCTGTCCTCCAACACAAGGGTAAAACTGCAAAATCACCCAGCAACCAGAAACCACAGACAAAAACACTGGGAGGACTTTCCTCTGGGAGGACTGCAAGGGAGTGTTTAAATCTAATTAATTCCTGGCAGTACAGCTTTCTCTACATCTCACTGAGATCACACACATACAATTCAATCAATTAAAAAAAAAAGTTGGCCTGAAAATTATTATTTTTATTTTATTTTATTTTTTTAAATGACTGAATCGAAAAGTTATATATAAACAAAGGCGGCATTTCCTGTGGGTGGCATCTGTTTCCATCACAGACAAGAGAGAGAGACTTGGAACCTCACCAGCTGTCTCTCTTATTTTAGGAGGTGAGAAAATTATTTAATTTTACGTTCTATGCTGGAATGTAAAACAAACACTAAAAAAAGGAAATTAAACAAAACTTCCCAGAAACCTCTTAGTATCCTCCCTCAAAACCCAAACATAATTGTGAGCTGAAGAACTGTGGACCTGTGCGAGGGGTTCCTCAGACAAAAGGTAATCCGCAGAGGACAGGCCTTGACTCACTGCGGGCCAGTGAGTCTGTGGATGGACAGGGCCTTTCACATGCACCAGGGAGGAGCTCTGTACGGCAGACTGACCTGCCGTCGCTGTGGAGCCCTGCTCACCTTTCGGACGTCGGAGCTCTTTGGTTCTGTGGTCCAGGTGATGATGCGGGACACAGCCAATCGCGTCTCGCTGGAGTTCACAAAGTCTGCCGGGTCCATCTGCCGGGCCAGGCACTCAATGTACTTCAGGATGGCCACCTTCACCTGGGCGTGAGGTAAATCATGTGGTTTCAATGCTTATAACAATGGCCACCAACTAAAATATACACAGCAGTAGTTGCTCATAAAGTAATACACTGCTACATTATATATAATAATACTATCTATCTGCAAAACAGTCACCTTTATCCAGATGCAGTGGCATCTGCATGGTATCTGAACCTATGACTGAAAGCCCTAACAATCCCTAAATCAAACTGAAATTGACACGCACAGAGCGGGCACTACCCCTACAGCAAATGTGTGCCACAACAGACCTTGAGGTTGGGTGTCTGCGTCTGATCAACAATGAATCTCATCAGGATGTTGAACTGCTGGTCGAAGGGAAAGGAGTCCCTGTGTGTGAGAATGAGAGAGGGAGAGAGACGGAGAGAAAGAGAAAGGAAGCGTGAGAGAGAGAGAGAGAGAGAGAGAGAGCAAGAGCAATACACTGTTACAGTTACCATTATTATAACTTCAGTGTTTTTCCATCATGTCACACGGTCACATTTTCTATCATGAAATAAATCGAACTGAGAGAGGGACAGAGAGAGAGGGAGGGAGTGAGGGAGAGAGAGAGAGAGATGTAAGCAAGCAGAAATAGAACTGGCCTTGGTTCCCTGCCGGCAGCTGGCAGTTCTCACCTGGTGACGTCGAGGGCCTTCTGTACCTTGGCCTGTACGGAGCCCAGCAGGTCAGCGCCCATTTTCTTCAGCAGCTGCGTGAGCAGCACAAACAGCCAGTCCTGCAGGTCCTCCCTGTGAATGGTGACGAAGTCCACCAGCGTCTCCAGGAACATGCTGAACACCTGGGGGCGGAGCCACAGCATCACACGTGACCATTAGGCTCCGTTAATGCAAATCAGAGATGGGGTGCGGTTTACCCTCGTTCCTGTGTCTGGAACCAATGTCACCATATCGACAGCCTCATAACAAAAGTGCTTAAGTAATTTTTTGTAGTTTTGAGAAAAAGGCAAAAAACTGCTTCAATTCTACGTCAATGAGTATTTATTAACTCTTTCTTTTACAAACACATATCAATGGCTGCTAAATGAAATACAGATCATGTGACTTTGTATTATGATTACATAATGGCTAATGATGACTTAGGCAAAAATATTGAAAACTGAGTGGGACTTAGGCATTCATATACATGACTTAGGCAAAAGTCGAGAATCCACTGATGACTTAGGCAAATGTCAAGTATCTACTGGTACAGAGAAAGTATCAAATTTGACACTTCCTAGGCAGATTTATGCTTCCAAATGGGGTAAGCTGTCAAAATAATGGTGACAGTGTTGAGGCAAGAGGTGCTTCATTGACTGCAAATCATTGAACATAGCATAAAGTGGTTCAGGAAGTGCACAGCGACCTGCAGTGACTTGAGCATTTTTACACTGTTGACGAATGATAAATCAAGTGATTTAGGCAGAAAATCGCAAAATGTCCAAAAAATTACTTTTGTTATGAGGCTGTCGATATGATGACACCATATGATGACACCATATGGCCATTCTGACACCTTTCTGTAGTCAGACGGCAGGAACCCACCTCAACTGAATCCTTGCTAAATAACTCTGATGATTTACAGAGTCATAATTATTAAATGTCCAACTCTTTAATGTATAAATATACAGATTTATGTGTATTACAGCTGTATTACACAGTAAATGTACAATACATTTTAAAGAAAATGAATACAGTGTTATTCTAAAATACCCTTTAAAAGTTAAGCACATTATTAAACTTAAAACAAGTACAAAGTACATGCATCGGCACAGATACGTGCTCAACCACAATGGATTTATCAAAGACGAGTAAAAACAGACACTTACTCTCTGATGTTAATCCACACCAAGGCCGACCATGCAACAAGATAAACATTCCATTAGAGAAAAGAAACGTGTGATCTTTCCTGGGCTGGCTGTGCTATAGTCATATACATGTGAAGTAGTCTGAAGACACATAAAAATCTGAATGACTATAATAAAAGTAAACGATAATATTAAAATGCATAAGGCAGGTTTTTCCTGCTGCTCATTCAGTATTATGAAGCCATACAGTTTGAATATTTTCTCTGTTCTCCATAGAAAAGGCTTCTGGGCAATTTTGGACTTCAGTAAATGATGTATCCACTCCCATCAGAAAGTGCTATTCTTTAATATGGGCAGCAACAACAGACTTCATCAATAACACACACACATTTAGTTTAAATGAGCTTTTGACAGATGTTGTAAGATTAGTATTTTTCACCACTGAACCTTAAGGGTTACCAATCAAAATTGTACATACATACATACATACTGTGTAAACACACACACACTCACACAGGTGGTTAGAGGTACAACAATGGGTTGATAAACAGATAATGCATCACCACCCTGTGGGTTACCTTGCTGTGGGGATCTGCAAACATCCTGGTGAAGATCTCGCACAGCCTCTTCAGCTCCACTCGGCTGCAAAGCACGACCGCCCGTCACACATAAATCTCACACATCAGATAAGAGAGGCTGATTAAATTCCTCTCCGCACCGCACACGCCCATCTGAAGTCTGGCGGGGAACCTGAGAGCACGCCGCTTCGTCTGAAACTAATCTCGCACAGGGCCACCTGTCGGTTCCACACCTGCTCATAAAACCAGCCTTTTTCTCATTTTGAAGGCAGTGTAAAAATAAACACCTTGCATAGGATTTCACTCAACTTCAATCCTACTCCACAGATATATATAAAAAAATAAAATGCCCAAGTCTCCAGTAAAGCATTGTACCTCAAAGAATAATATCCTGTTCATGAAGCCCCGCCCACTCTGCCATTGAGCCACGCCCATACACCGTTAGACTCCACTCACCTGAGTATTCTCTGACTCTTCAGGAGGTTCTGCAGGCCCACAAGGCCCTCCTTCCTCTCGGACCAGTTGGAGCTGGCGCAGTGGTTGAGCACTTCCGCCACATCCTCGGTCTGCCGCAAGTAGTGCGGGATGCCGCCGTTCCGCGAGCCGTAGGAGCGCTCCGAGCACGCGCTCGAGGCGTCGCTGTTGGCGTCGTCGTCCGAGTAGATCCCAGGCGACTCGTACCGCCGTCTCACGGGCTTCCGCTGCCATGGGGAAGCGGGACAGGAAGTGATGTCACAGGAAATGGGGTGGTACACAGGGGGCTCCAAGTGGTGTTAGTCCCAACAGTCCACCATGCAACTACAGCCATGCAAGGGTTCCTGCTGATTTGGGACGACTGGGCCCTGTTAAATTCCTCTGTTACTGAGCCTGTGAGAGCACTGTGCTGGGGGGATGGGGGTATATTAATATTTGCTCGAGGTTTCTTAATGAAGGGTAAATTTAATCATTTTTCATTGGCCAGAGGAGGATGGGCTCCCCACTGTAAGTCTGGTTCCTACCAAGGCCTATCTGTCCCACCCAGGGAGTTTTTCTTGCCACTGTGGCCTTAGGCTTGCTCTTGTGGGGGTTTAGGCCAGGGTCCATTGTAAACAAATTTGTGACAAATGTTTGTAAAATGAGGTATACAAGTAAATTTGATTTGATAATTTCCTGCATTGCCATTTGCAAAAGCGCCTCATTCAGGCTTATGAGGTCTCAGGCTGCTAATGAATCCTGCTCACACTGAGTGATTAGATCTAGCTATGCATGGAACCTTATGATGCAGATAGAGCTTATTGGCATCTTGATATCCTCCATTAAAACATTTAATTTGGTTTCTTTCCTGTTGCAGAATTCCCACAATCCACCCTTTCAACGGGCTATGGCAAAGTCCTCCAACATTGAGACTAAATTCAGGATGACGCATGCAATTTGATGGATTGGGTTCCTTAAAAAAAAGAACTTGGTGAAAATGTTCAAATTAGAAATACAAGGCGGGAGAGGAGAAATCGAAATCTCGCCGGAGGGAGAGTTCAAGAGGACACATTACTGATGAATGACCTTAAAGAGCTTCAAAAAGCACCAAGCGTTCTTTGTGAGTAAATAAGGCCAGGACGAAGTGCTTAGTTGGACACAGCAAGCATTTATAAAGACCTGCTGATCACAATGAAGAGGTGTGTACACCTAAGCACCGTCCATTTTCACAACAATTAATTACATTAAAGCCCCAATCTGGGAATTTTTAATTAGCGTAAATAAAACACAGGTAAAAAAAAAATTTAAAAAAAGGTTTAATAAATCATCAAAAGGGACATTTGATGCTTTTAGAGCCACTGTGTTAATCTGTAAATGGGGCTGGTTTCATGTCTGTGGCCGTTTATCAGGGAACCTCACATTCCTTATCCGCATGCAGTCTCCATGGTGATTAGTGAGTAAGATGGAGAGACAAAGACCACGTGCCAATCAAAACAACTACCTTATTCCGGGAGTCTCCTAACAGCTGAGGAGGTTACAGAGAATCGAGAGAGAGGAAAGACAGTTACTGAAAGTCAGAAACACAAGGCGAAAACGTGCATTCGGCCATCAGGAGAAAGAAAACACTGATGTTTCTACAAAAAATATCTGTATGGGGTCAAGAGCTCATCACATATACCTTAGAGCCCACAGGGTGCATTACTCCCATCACTATAAACAGTAACATTCAAGTGTTTATTTCAATTCTCCCAAATATACCAACTTTCATCGGCTTTGCTGACAGTGAGACAGTCATTTTAGCTTTCTTAGGTCAGGAGTGTTTGCCATGCCCCAAACCACTCACCCCTCCCCACAAACACACGTACAGTCAACCGCACTCACAAAGAGAGTTTTACATCCGACTCATTTTACTCTTCAGTCACGTGGGAGGCACAACAGTCGCTACCAGCTGAGCGCTTCACTAACACTTTTCCTATCAAACTCAAACACTGTAAGAGCTGCACCAAAGACCCATCACTATGCATTACTGCAGTGCGCTGCAATAACAAAAACATAAGTCAATCTTAACAAGTATTTTAGTCTTATATTTAGACTTAAAATCTTGTATTACTTTTTTCCTAAGTACGACAAAAGATTGCCAATGAGGTGAGACACTGTTACTTATTTCAAGATTTGCCAATGGGGTAAGAAAATTTCACTTGTCAAGCAAAACAAGCTAATATTTTCTACTTTTAAGAGAGATTTTAAGTCTGATTACAAGACTAAAAAGCTTGCTATGACAAGTACTGGAGTACGGTTTGTAGTCAATGTGCAGTGGAGTGCACTGCGAGTGCGGCAGGGGGCTGTGACCGGGGAGGAGCTTACCAGGGCGTCCGCCACAGCGGCCTCCACCTCCGTCCCGGTGTTGAGGACCCGCATGGCGTTAACCGAGGCCGAGATCCGAGCCTGGTGGACCATGCCAAAACGGTCTGTGGGGAGGAGAGAGAGGGGGTGAGCGAGACAGGGAGGGAGAGAACAAACCGCGTAAACCGCCACCACCTCCCTCGATGGCAGAAACAAAATGGCGACCGTTCCCCAGTCAGGGATTAGAAATTAGAAAAGGAGGCGAAAACAGTGGTTCCGGAAAACAAAACTGAGGTAAATGGGCAGAGATGGAATGTGCCTGGATGACCGGCGTTGACGTCATGGGTTTATTCTATGGCATCGTATGACACTTTTATTACAAAGCCGTCTCATCGGCCCTTTAGCATTGTAGAGAGCACATTACTCTGTCTGCAGATACCCATCCTTACATTCACTTCCATTCACACCAATTCTATGGCCAAAAAAGGGCTGACTATATTAACAAGTATATTCACATCATTATGTTCTGCATACAACAGGTAATCGTTCACATTTCAACACGTTTTTATTCTTGATATTAAATAACAACAAAATTGATGTGATTATAAAGTCTTCAAAATTTTGGAAGATTTAAAAAACCATTAAGACAAAGGTCTTTGTCAGATCACAGCTCAATCACTCTCATGATTATTTTCATGAATGTTGCACTGTGTCAAACTCCTAATGGTGTGTGAAATATGGGCACTTGAAAGGCTTTGGCTTAAAACGTCTGAATTAACTAATGAGAGAAATGGGAAGAGAAGGCGCTGAATCCCAAAGTCCAAATGAAGGGTGAGAGGAGAGGCCAAACCACCAAAATACAGATGGAAATCCGACAAAAGATAAATAAATGTGAGTACTAAAAAAAGATGCAACTCCAAAGCAAAGGTAAAGAATGACTTGAGGCGAAATTAAAGTGTGTTGATAAATCTGGGATCCCTCCAAAGTAAAGGATGGAAATGAGACCCCCCAAATCCCAGACATTACATACCAGTCGAAATCAGAACCAATAATCACATATTAAAAGATAGGCACTCGCCAAGCACGAGAGATACGAATGTGATAAATACACAGAAGAAAGCGCTTTCTGAAGCAATATACATGAACTCAAATTCCTCTAAGTAAAATAAACTTTGCAGTACTACATGATTCAGACACAATGTAGATGAAGAAAGGGCTGGATTTTATTCAGACTCTCTGTCCAAGCAAAATCCCACCTTTCAGAAATACAATTAAACTTCATGGAAGTCTGCTCAGAACTAATGCTAATGAAGGTCTAATGCTATGAAAAGCAAACGCTGACCAGAAATGATAAAATGAAACTACGCAGCGGAAATCACAAACAAAGCACGTTAGACACATTCATAAATCATATCTGCTGGCAAAACCAGCCAACTGAAATAAAAATTCAGCCATTGCAAATCCTCGGCCATGAAAATAACACCGGTGAGGCTTTTAAATTAAAACTGGAGCGTATATACATACAACCTTCACACTTCACATCTTTCAGACAATATAAACAGCACTGATAATGACCTCTCTCCATCCCCACCTCCCGCCATTACTGAGGTAAACGTATAATATAGTTATAACGCATTCAAAACGGTAAATTAATCTGCTCTGTTCTATATCAGTGTTATATCTGTCTGCGATGTGAAGGGTAGAAGTTCTTGCTCTCTATCGCCCCCAGAGGTGGACGAGACTCATGGCACTATGGACGCATGCGGATACAGGCCCGGCGGCGGCTGGCCGCTACCAGGACCAGGACCGAGCCTGGGCCCGGAGGGACATGCAGGTCACCTGTCTGGCCGGCGGAGTCGGCTGTGGAGAGCGCGCTGGTGGAACGGGAGTGACGTCGAGAGGCTGCGGGGGACAGGAAGGAGCGAAACCCACGTGGTTAGTGACGCACGGCGCTGCTTGCCATTCTCGGAGCGGCGCCCTCACTGGGGAGGGGAGGGGAGGCGGGGGGGTCACATGCTCTGCCACCACATCCCACCCTCTCCGTGAACGTGACACACACGCAATGCTGCGCCCATGACAACACTGTGACGATGTAATGACACTTCCTGTGTGACATCACTGCATAGGGGAGAAAGGCTGCATTCACAAGCATCAGGGGTGTAAGAGCGCTCGGCTCTCGCCCTCGACCGGACCGCAAAGGTTTGAAACCGCAAGAGTCCGCTCTCTACCGTCATCCTATTCCAAAATCCAAAATCAAGAATGAAACAGGGTTTAGAAAAGATAGTAAAGTACAGACACAGATCAGAAGCCAGATAAGCGGATTTGTGGGTATAGACTCCTGATCATTCCGGAAGGCAGCACAAGCCTTGAGTGACAACAGGTCATCTGGTCTGGGACCCTGAGGGGGTTAGTGCATGCAGGAGGGCAAGCAAAGGGTGCAGTTTGGAAAAAGAGGTGGGAAAGGGGGGGTACTACGGGGGTGTTTTCGAAATTTGGACACTGAAGAGAGCCGTTTGGTCCGGGGAGGGGTCTCAGGGCTGGGGGGGGGGGGGGGGGGGGCGTGACTGGGCAAGCGGGAGGCGGGGTGTCCGGCTCCAGCGTGGCGTGGCGTACTCACCCAGAGGGGTGAAGCCCCGGGCGGGGCTGGTGTCCCGGCTGCTCTCGCGACTGCAGCCCTGACTCATGCTTGGACGGGGGATTCGGCTGCTCCTGGCTAGCGTGCGGCGGGGAGAAGAACTTTACCACACAAAACACAGGCTGGGGGGGTGGGGATAGGGGGCGGGGCCTTGGGGTGAGGTCGGGGTGGGGGGCGGGGCTACCTCTCTGAGACACGAGACATCACAGGGTTAAGACACTGAAAGGCGTGAGAGTTAGAGCCGTCAGTCTGACATCAGCGTGTTATTTCAAGACAAGGGGTTAGGACTCCTGTTAAGAACAGAGTGGGTGGGCCCACTGGTCAATTCCCCAACAAACACCGTTTCTTAATATTGTGTCATTTGAAAGATTGAATAAGAAATTGCCAAGAAAGTATTTTACTCTAAAGGGAACAAAGAAAAATTCAGTAAAAGTGGGAAGAGAAACTTCAAGATGAATTTGACTTTACTTTTGGCATTTCAATGTAACAGCACAAATATTACCTTATTGCATGTTATCAGCTCAGCAGAAGTCAGCACTCAAAAAATACCCTCCCTTCCCATCCATCGGTCTTATCTTTATGCAGCGCAAGTGACCGCATCATCAAAACAAGGCCACATCTCGCAGCACTGGCCAATAAGCCGCTTTCTCGCTGCCGTGGCGATGAGCAACGCTTCCTGCTCACGGCTACGCTGTGAAAAGAGGGCCTTCCCGGACGCTGTAATGACAGCATTTCTCTCAATGGGGCTGACGACACGCAGTGATCTCAGAACAGTGACACACACACACAAACACGCACAGATGAGTTTCAGAATGAAAGGGGGCGGGCCGTTTAGCGCGGACGCCAATCGATCACGCGGCCCAATCAATCGCAGAGATGGGAGGGATATGTGCGCGGGCTGACAGACAGGACACCGGCTGCATCGTCTGCAGTTTATTTCCACACGCTGATACTTGACTTGTCTGAGACGGCCCAGTGAAACTGTGTTTGCTCTCTGGATGGACATCTTTGTGCAAAAGACCTGTGGGAGAAAACCTCTCGCCTCCATCAGCAGCACACCAGCCCACTGTTTGGGCTCCGGGGAAACGGTTCAGGTTCTGAAGATAATCTGTAATAATATTGTGATGTGATGTTGGCCTGTGTTTCTGAGCGAGTTTTCAACATGACCATGATTTCACACTTTGGATTATCAGCTACATTTGGGTTTTTTATTCTGTTGTCTACACTCTGCCTTTGGTGGGGGGGGGGTGTATATGGAGTGTATGTATGGTGCGTGTGTATGGTGTGTAGCGGTGTATGTATGGTGGGTGTAGGGTGTGTAGCGGTGTATGTATGGTGCGTGTGTATGGTGTGTAGCGGTGTATGTATGGTGGGTGTGTATGGTGTGTAGCGGTGTATGTATGGTGCGTGTGTATGGTGTGTAGCGGTGTATGTATGGTGGGTGTGTATGGTGTGTAGCGGTGTATGTATGGTGCGTGTGTATGGTGTGAAGCGGTGTATGTATGGTGCGTGTGTATGGTGTGTAGCGGTGTATGTATGGTGCGTGTGTATGGTGTGTAGCGGTGTATGTATGGTGCGTGTGTATGGTGTGTAGCGGTGTATGTATGGTGCGTGTGTATGGTGTGTAGCGGTGTATGTATGGTGGGTGTGTATGGTGTGTAGCGGTGTATGTATGGTGCGTGTGTATGGTGTGTAGCGGTGTATGTATGGTGGGTGTGTATGGTGTGTAGCGGTGTATGTATGGTGCGTGTGTATGGTGTGTAACGGTGTATGTATGGTGCGTGTGTATGGTGTGTAGCGGTGTATGTATGGTGGGTGTGTATGGTGTGTAGCGGTGTATGTATGGTGGGTGTGTATGGTGTGTAGCGGTGTATGTATGGTGGGTGTGTATGGTGTGTAGCGGTGTATGTATGGTGCGTGTGTATGGTGTGTAGCGGTGTATGTATGGTGGGTGTATGGTGTGTAGCGGTGTATGTATGGTGGGTGTGTATGGTGTGTAGCGGTGTATGTATGGTGGGTGTGTATGGTGTGTAGCGGTGTATGTATGGTGCGTGTGTATGGTGTGTAGCGGTGTATGTATGGTGCGTGTGTATGGTGTGTAGCGGTGTATGTATGGTGGGTGTGTATGGTGTGTAGCGGTGTATGTATGGTGGGTGTGTATGGTGTGTAGCGGTGTATGTATGGTGCGTGTGTATGGTGTGTAGCGGTGTATGTATGGTGGGTGTGTATGGTGTGTAGCGGTGTATGTATGGTGGGTGTGTATGGTGTGTAGCGGTGTATGTATGGTGGGTGTGTATGGTGTGTAGCGGTGTATGTATGGTGCGTGTGTATGGTGTGTAGCGGTGTATGTATGGTGCGTGTGTAGGGTGTGTAGCGGTGTATGTATGGTGCGTGTGTATGGTGTGTAGCGGTGTATGTATGGTGCGTGTGTATGGTGTGTAGCGGTGTATGTATGGTGGGTGTAGGGTGTGTGTGTAGCGGTGTATGTATGGTGCGTGTGTATGGTGTGTAGCGGTGTATGTATGGTGCGTGTGTATGGTGTGTAGCGGTGTATGTATGGTGCGTGTGTATGGTGTGTAGCGGTGTATGTATGGTGCGTGTGTATGGTGTGTAGCGGTGTATGTATGGTGGGTGTAGGGTGTGTGTGTAGCGGTGTATGTATGGTGCGTGTGTATGGTGTGTAGCGGTGTATGTATGGTGGGTGTAGGGTGTGTGTGTAAGATGTGTGTAAAGTGTCTAGGGGGCCCTGGTATTCAAATCACAGTCCTCGAGGTCCGAGAACTGCTGGTTTTCCACCCTCCCTTTACCTGGGAGTCAGGTCTGAAGAGAGTCTGACCAATCACTAGCACTAATTGTTCAGTTAATTACCTGCGAGAAAGAACACCAGGGCCAGATTTGGATTTGAAGTCCAGATTTGAATATCCATGGTCTAGGTTGTGTGTAAGGTGTGTATGGTGTGTGTAAGGTGTATAGGGTGTGCGTATGGTGGGTGTAGGGTGTGTTTAAGGAATGTGTAAGGTGTGTGTATCTTGCGTGCATGGTGGGTGTAGGGTGTGTGTGTGTGTGTGTGTGTGTAGAATGTGTAAGGTATGTAGGGTGTGTGTGTGTGTGTGTGTGTGTGTAGGGTGTGTGTAAGGTGTGTAAGTGTAGGGTGCGTGTGTAGCAGTGCTGTAGTACTCGAGTCCAGGACTCGGACTCGAGTCACGATTTTAATGACTCGTGACTTGACTTGGACCATTAGTGACTTGGACTAATGGTAGGGTGTGTGTAAGGTGTGTAGGGTGCGTGTAAGGTGTGTGTGTAGGATGCGTGTAAGGCGTGTGTAGGGTGCGTGTAAGGTATGTAGGGTGTGTGTGTAGGGTGCGTGTAAGGTGTGTAGGGTGTGTGTGTAGGGTGCGTGTAAGGTGTGTGTGTAGGGTGCGTGTAAGGTGTGTAGGGTGTGTGTAGGGTGCGTGTAAGGTGTGTAGGGTGTGTGTAGGATGTGTGTAAGGTGTGTAGGGTGTGTGTAGGGTGCGTGTAAGGTATGTAGGGTGTATGTAGGGTGCGTGTGTAGGGTGCGTGTTCTTACCCAGGCCCAGTCTGCTGGGGCTGGTCTCACGGCTGCAGCCCTGGCTGCGGGGGATCTTGGTGCGTTTGTCGGTGGGCGTGGCGGCGGCGGCGGTTCGAGGGACCCTCCCGTAGGCGTGCCCCAGGAGCTTCCCCGGGGAGCTGGACCGACTCCCGGCTGTAACCAAAAAAGCACAGGGTCCCCGGACAGAACACAGCGTTAGAGACAGGCACAGCTCCTCCCACCAGACACACACTCTGCTCTGCATGCGGAGAGGTTTTTGCCACCTATCAAAGCTGAAGTCCCACCCAACCGGAGGAGAAAACGGACAATGCGTTTTCCCCAAAGTTCATTCGATCATGTTTTCAGTTGAAATGTTAACCGTTGGTCATTCTACTGGCCCCCCATTGCACTGACGCCTGACACTGCTTCAGATAACATTAAATAACATGTTTTGCTAAGATTTTAATAAAAAGTAACAACCTAAAGTCAAAACAGGGATTCTAATGTTTCACCCGTATGAAATGAAACAAACATTTACATGGGAGTTAAGCTTTGATGGCATTACAGACAATTAAAGTACTTGCAAGACAAACAAGGTGGGTTTTGAATCCAGGGTGTAACTGCACTGAAGGAAAACACAGCAACGATTAAGACATTGACATTTCAAACAACATTAAGGACAACCAACCAACAAACAAAATAAAGAATAAATTAAAATACAAATAAATGCAAAAGCACAATTATCGGCGTGTTTCTGATGTCTGAACATCAGATCTTTTGCCATCTAACACAGAGCAAGGCAGGTAAGTGAGAATGAGCCATGCATGTCTGATGACATCAGGACTGTGGACCAATGAAAAGGCATGCAGAGAACCCCCTGCTATCCTGGGGGCGGGGCTAAGGGGAAGGGCAGTTCTGATTGGATGAGGTGGGGCTTACCACCAGTGGGGTTAGCTGATCTGGATCCTTGTGCAAGAAAGCGAGTTGTGAGACAGTGAGAAGTAGCCAGTTATAAACAACAAATGAGACAGTTACCCAGCATGCACCGGGGCAGTCATTGATCAGCATCTGTCAACCTCAGCATCTCAGAACATGAATCAAGGAGTAAGCGGAACGTCAACAGATGTATTCCGCCGGCATGCTGCTGAGGGGGGGGGGGGGGGGGGGGGGTGAGAGAAGCGACAGAGCCTCCAATGAGGACGCAGTATGACCCCACCCCTGTAGTGGAGAGGTCAGAGGTCATACTGGCAGGTGAAAGACGCAGGATGAGAGTGTGTAAGGGTGACGAGTTGTGCGCTCCGTTTAGGTTTGCTCAGGGATGCGAAGGGAGGGACAGGGAATGCTGGGATACTCACGCTGGGACTGTGACACCACTTTGGCCCGACTGCGCCCCCTGCTGTCTGTCACTGGTGTGCTCGCCCCCACAGTGCTGCCCGAACTCGGTCTCCGAGTACGCACCCGTCCTGAGAGAGAGAGTGAGAGAGTGAGTGCGAGAGAGTGAGTGCGAGGGAGTGAGTGAAAGAAAGTGAGTGATAGGGAGCGAGAGAGTGAGTGAGTGAGAGAGTTAGAGTGAGTGAGTGAGTAAGAGGGAGTGAGTGGGAGTAAGAGAGTGAGTGAGAGGGAGTAAATGAGTGGGTGTGAGAGTGAATGAGTGAGTGTGAAAGTGAGTGAGTGAGTGAGTGAGTGAGTGAGTGAGTGAGTGAGTGAGTGAGTGAGTGAGTGAGTGAGTGAGTGTGAGAGTGAGTGAGTGTGAGAGTGAGTGAGTGAGTGAGAGTGAGTGAGTGAGTGAGTGAGTGAGTGAGTGAGAGGGAGGGAGTGAATGAGTGAGAAGGAGTGAGTGAGTGAGTGAGTGAGTGAGAGGGAGGGAGTGAATGAGTGAGAAGGAGTGAGTGAGTGAGTGAGTGAGTGAGTGAGTGTGTGTGTGTGTGGTGTGTGTGTGTGTGTGTGTGTGTGTGTGTGTGTGTGTGTGTGTGTGTGTGTGTGTGTGTGTGTGTGTGTGTGTGTGTGTGAGGGAAAGAAAAAGGGGAGCAGGTGAAGAGAAACAGAGAAAGAGGAGGAGAGAGAGGGAGGGGCATTGACTCTATACTAAGCATGTTACACACCCTCCTGTGAACCATCGCACACAGACGCTGACACCCAGGACAAGGGGGTGAACACATAACACACTTAAAAACACTCATACGTGCTGATGTTAAATACACATTAGTATTTAACATCACGCAAACACACTGGCCACGTCAGTATTTAACATCACTCAAACACACTGGCCACGTCAGTATTTAACATCACTCAAACACACTGGCCACGTCAGTATTTAACATCACTCAAACACACTGGCCACGTCAGTATTTAACATCACTCAAACACACTGGCCACGTCAGTATTTAACATCACTCAAACACACTGGCCACGTCAGTTTTTAACATCACTCATTTACACTGGCCACATCAGTTTTTAACATCACTCACACTGGAAACATTGGCATTCAAAATCACTCACACACAATGGACACATAAGCATTTAACATTACTCATACACGGTGGCCACATCAGCATTTAACATCACTCAAACATGCTGGCCACATCTGTCCCTGGGCAGCACTGGCACTGTAGACTACTGGTGTAGCCGGCCACACCCACAGCAGGCCAGGAGCACTGTACTAGACTCACACTAATAATGTACTACACACTGTACTCATTTATGACTGATGGCACTCCTCGATTTCAATGAAAACCACAGGGCCTACTGTACAGGTAGTCACTGGCGTGAGTTCACATACAGTCAATGTTAGCTAGTTAGTAAGATAAGATATTGAACTTCACTACAGTTTCCAAAAAAAGGTGTCACAAGGTCACAGTGCACTGTCATGAAGGAGATGGCACGGTTACACAAGGAGCAACTGCAATAGAATCACCACCTGACCAAAGGATTACTTCTGTGGACACAGAGAACGGCTGGTGTACTCAGATGTTTCTGTGTGTCACATCTGGACCTGTTCTCATAAGCTTTTCTGTCAAGTAGGCCTAATTCTAACAAGCAACTTAAACAGAAGCCATACTCATTGCCTGACCCAGTTATGACTCCCTCCAGCAATTCCTTTTGTGCTATTGGGACACTTTCATCCTCTCCTCACAGAAAGTGGGTGGGACTTCAAACCTGTTACCACCCGAATGGCACGAGTCATTCGAACTAGGAAATATTAGGACTCGTAATATACTGCCATCTATCCAAATAAGCATCTAAATTCTTAACTTAGGCTATGTGTCCAATTTTCAGATACTTTTGTCACACTTGTTTTGTCTGAATTTGTGTGTGATATCCCTCCATAAAAATGTTTAGTTTTGCAACAGGTGTTTTGACAACAATGGAATTAAACACATCACTTCAATCTTTTAAAAGAATCTTTGCAAAACATACATACTCCTGTTGCTATCAAAGGGACTCACCCTTATTACAGGCCCACACAGAAAAGTACCAGTTCTCACCATGGGAGGGCGCATGTTAATACAGAACAGACTCTGTTAATACCTGTGCAGTTTGGGGTAAATAGGTAAACTGCAAACTTTTTAAGTCTCTCTGGTGGAGGGTGACTGCTTAGCGAATATTGCAGTACAAAACCCATCCAATATACAGAAAGAACAGATACTGTAAAAATGGTGTGGGTGCATTTCTGACTTGTCTTCTCAACTCTAAAACAAAATGGCTGCCATGGCTGGGGTGGAGGACCCTGTGTAGGCATTAGGGGTGGAGGACCCTGTTTAGGTCTTTAGGGTGGAGGAACCTGTGTAGGTCTTTAGGGTGGAGGATCCTGTTTAGGTCTTTAGGGTGGAGGAACCTGTGTAGGTATTGTGGGTGGAGGAACCTGTTTAGGTCTTTAGGGTGGAGGACCCTGTTTAGGTCTTTAGGGTGGAGGAACCTGTGTAGGTATTTAGGGTGGAGGACCCTGTGGAGGTATTTAGGGTGGAGGACCCTGTGTAGGTCTTTAGGGTGGAGGACCCTGTTTAGGTCTTTAGGGTGGAGGACCCTGTGGAGGTATTTAGGGTGGAGGAACCTGTGCAGGTCTTTAGGGTGGAGGACCCTGTTTAGGTCTTTAGGGTGGAGGACCCTGTGGAGGTATTTAGGGTGGAGGAACCTGTGTAGGTCTTTAGGGTGGAAGACCCTGCGTAGGTATTTAGGGTGGAGGACCCTGTGTTGGTATTTAGGGTGGAGGAACCTGTGGAGGTCTTTAGGGTGGAGGACCTTGTGTAGGTCTTTAGGGTGGAGGACTCTGTGTAGGTCTTTAGGGTGGAGGACCCTGTGCAGGTATTTGGGGTGGAGGACCCCTGTTTTTGCAGTGGCAGGCTGTGAAATTAGTCTGTCACACTGACCCTCAGCAGCATAGGCTGCTATACAGAACTGGTCCCCCACACACTGCCCCTGCCCCTGCCCCCTCTCTATGCAAGGGGTGGAAACACAGTAGATTTATCAGCAGGAAAAACACAAAAGCAGGCTGTGATGACCTCACAATTGCCACTGCTCAACACGGCCGCTGATTGGTCGGGGGCAGAGCACCACCGCAACAAGCAGTTATTGCTTCTGGGAGAGGGCAGCGGGAGAAACAGCAGTGCTGTTTCAAAGCGAGAACCCCCATAGGGGTCCATTACCCTGCCTGCACAGAACACACAACCTCACATACATGATACATGCTGCGGTTATCTCTGCGCTCCGTTGGCCAGGATGCTCTATATTCCCAAAACTGCTCGGAGGCCATCTCTTGTGTGTAAAAGTTAAAGCCCCAGGGAACAAATATTCGTGATTGGCTTCTAATTAGGTTAATTTTGGTCTTGTGGACATACAATATGCATATACATGTATTGGAAATAATTACTTTCTGAATTCCTGAGATACTGGATACTTTTACCCTCGTTTTTGGATTGAAGTTGGGCGGGACTATAAGTGAGAATGGTGACGTCACTAATCCCAAACCAATCACAAGGCTGATGTCACTTGTCCTTCCCACCAGCATTTGTCAAAACGAATGCGTTCCCACATTAATGCCTTATTCGAACACGGCCAGTGTGTTAGCTAGCCCTGTGGATTCAGCTACTACTTTCAATAACATTATCTTGTATCTTGGCTAATGTTGGGTGTGTAGCACTAACGTTAGATAATGATGTCACATATGGATTCTCATCGCTGCGCTTGCCGGTGCTGGGTACAGCGCAGTTGATTTTTTTTAACGCACAGAACTGAAGCGGAGCTTTAGTTGACAGGGTAACCAACCAAACAATTCTATGGCATTCAACATGCGAGCTACCCAACTAGCTAGCTAACTAGCTGCAATACCTACGTCTTTATAGGAAGAAACAAATGTTATAACAAAGTTAAGATGTGTGGTTTATTATTACATGGAAACTGAGTATGTTGAAACCCACCATTTCGTCACCACCTATGAAGCCAGAGAACACGGGTTATCTGGTTGTGGAATTTCTACACTCTCAAATTCAGTGTCGGTAGGTTCGTACATATGGTTGTACAACCCCGATTCTCTCCACTATTTTGTATTTTTGTTGTGTGTGATGCCAAGTGTCTTGGACAGAAATCAAGCGTGCTCAGTAGAATATTATGACCACGCCCCGACCGTCCTAATACAGGTCTGATCAGCTAATTCAGCTGTTTTTGAGCAGTTTTTAAAAATCATATTTATATATACAGTACCAATCAAAGGTTTGGACACACCTACTCATAGAAGGTTTCTTTCAGTTATTTTTACTGTTTTGCACATTTTGGAATAGTAAAGACATCAAAACTATGAGATAACACAAATTAAATTATGCAAAAACCAAAAAAGGGTTAAACAAATAAAAAAAAGTCTTATATTTTAGATTCTACAAAGTAGCCACCCTTTGCCTTGATAACGGCTTTGCACATTCTTGCCATTCTCTCAAACAACTTCTGTGGTAAACAGGTATTCCACAGGTAAAAAGGTGATGCCATCATGACTGTATAAAAGGATATCAAAAGACTCCTGATATCTTATTTCCAGGTACTCTTCGAAGCGATACTATAACCTCTGCATTTGAATGGATCTCTATGGGAATTGGGGGGTGGGACTAGATTTAGCTTTAAATTACACTGGAACAGTGTGGAACACATGGTTGGTGGATAACTTGAAGGGTTTTTTCTCCTGACTTATTTTTCCATAGAGTTCAATAGGAAAATTTGTCAGGAGAAACAACCCTTCAAGTGATCCATCCATATCTACTGCATATCTGGCAGCAGAGTGATGGTTTAAGGCTTGTTTGATACGTCAGACCCTTGATGACTTAGAGCCATTTAGCCAACCATGTGTTCCACACTGTTCCAGTGTAATTTAAAGCTAAATCTAGTCCCACCCCCCAATTCCCACAGAGATCCATTCATCCATTTTGATGTCTTTACTATTCCAAAATGTGGAAAACAGTAAAGATAACGAAAAAAAAACTTCTATGAGTAGGTGTCCAAACTTTTGACTGGTACTGTATATTTTTTCATTCAAACTTTGGTGGATGCTTAATAACACACTGAAGTTTGATATCATACATACATTTTAACGATTTTAACGATTTTAGGCTTTGTTCCCTGGGGCTTTAAGGACCACCGCACACCCCAATAAACACAGGCAGCTAAGGTTAGCGTGCAGTACAGTAGCACAGAGGCAGCGCAGTTGAAATCCCTCAGAAATGCAGTGCGATCTGACGCAGACTGCTGACTGTGCCGTCTGCAGAGAGCAGTGAAAAAGCAAACGCTGCGGAAAAGCAAACGTTTCTCCAGGGCGGCTTGACGGCAGCAGAACGGCAGGAACACCTGGGAGGAAGTCCTCACAGCCGCACTGAGAGTCGCGTCTCTCCTTCCTGTGCGGGAAGAAAAGCCTTAGGGACCCCCACAGGACCACAGAGAGCTGAGAACCCCCACAGGACCACAGAGAGCTGAGGACCCCCACAGGACCACAGAGAGCTGGGGACCCCCACAGGACCACAGAGAGCTGAGGACCCCCACAGGACCACAGAGAGCTGGGGACCCCCACAGGACCACAGAGAGCTGGGGACCCCCACAGAACCACAGAGAGCTGGGGACCCCCACAGGGCCAGAGCAGACTTCTGTGTGTAAGAGAGTTGCAGGCCGCTAGAGAAAAGTGGAGGAGCCGGTGACTGTAGCGGATATTTGCACCGGGTTTACGGTACGGCAAGAGCCAACACCTCTCCTACTGGGAGACTATGGGGCCACTCCACGCTACGCAGTGCGACACGGGAAACACAGCACTTCTGAGCGTGCTCACATCTCATCATAAGTGTAGTTCCATAGCATTAGCACAGGTAAGCAGTAAATATGCCTTTGCTACCAGACATTTCTATTTGGGGAGACTCCCCAACATCAGAAACAGTTGCATTATCAGGACACCCACAGACAGATAGCAAACATACACAAACAAATGGAAACCACTGAAAGAGAGAGGACCACAAAGTATTCACTCATGATTGAAGACAAAACTCTGTCAGTGCACAATCAAATCCAACTGACACGTTTTCACAGGTTAACACGGTACCCCAGGGGCTACATGGACGTTGTCTCCCCTCAGGGAGAACAGGACAGAACATATGAACTTCAGAACGGTAAGTCGAACCCGACTGAAGCCGGGGCAGACCGTGGGGAGGTGGAGGGGGATTTTGGTGTCGAAGACAGTGATAATTCGGGGAGGGCACTCGTGTGTGGGGGGGTGGGGTCGACACCATGCAGACAGTCCATGCACAGTTCCACGGATGAGCGCCGGGTAAACGGCGTACACAGACCGAGGCGACAACGGGGGATGGGCGGAGTGTTCCTCCACAGACGAGTCGCACAGACACACACGCTTACCCTCGGGTCTACCGGACGTGCCGTCTTTGGGCAAAAATCAAAAGCAGCGGAGCGGTGCGGGCGTGAAGGAGAGGCACAACAGGAAGAATTAGTACCAATTAGGGGGGGGGGCATAATCAGTACAGGAAATAAGCTTTCACAACAACACAGGCCGGGATACAGTCAATATTTGACCGTAACAATTAAGAGCAAGAATTTGTTTTATTTTTCTTCACAAATGCAGTTTGGCGAGTTCAGCGAGCACTAAAACAAACTCGCCAAACTGTGCTCGTGAAGAAAAACTGTAACGCTTTTGTTCATTCGTACTTCAAGGTTTAGCACAAACGTGTGACTGAATGCAGGCCCCGAGTCAAGTCCCATTAAAGAAGAGCAGATTTGGTGAGAGGTGCATTACTTGCTGCCTTTAGTCAATGTAAGTTCATAAGACAGTTAGCGGCATAAAATTAAGCAAACTCCGAACAGCAACAACATCAATATCAAACCTTGAAACTAGCAGTAAGACTTGCTCATTTAAAACCCAAGACCCCGTTTAGCATAGTTTTCACTAATTCATCTTTCAAATAAGATTTCCTTCATTCTTGCTTCACTGAACAGTGTAGCAAACGAAACCGGTAGCTGATTAAATAAAAGCACCTTTACCTTCTGGAACAGACTGATAGACTCTTGGCCTAAACCATAAATTACACTAAACACCCAGAAAAAGTGTCGAAGCGCTTATCAGCGATAAAGCCCATCACCTGTTCCTCCTCATCGCACAGTTTAATGGGGCTTGTGCAAGCTGTCAGGTTTTATTAATGTCCTGATCTCACCGTAAAAGCCAGCAATTTTCACATTTTTTCTTCTCTAATTAAAACGGGAAGGAAGGGGAGATTAATGGCGGGCCTGCCCTGTTGCGGGAGGGGGTGGGGGGGGGGAGCGTTACCTAAAGAGGCGTAGGATCCCGGGGGGAGGGTGGCGGCCGAGCTGAAGGGTGAGGCCGAGGGAACAGCGGTCATCCTGTGCTTGGCGCTGGCGGCGGCGTTGACGTCAATGTCGCTTCGGGAGCGCTGGAGGGAGCCGGGGGTGGACGACACTCGGGAGGTCACCCCTTTGGCTTTGAGGGAGGGGGGGGGGGGCATTAGACAAACCATCCTTCATATAACACACACACACACATTCAACAGAGAACCATGCTACACTGAGGTTCCCTCTATTATAATTTACATACATCATATTTTAATATGGCCTTATACACTGCATAAAGGGATGCGTTTCACATTTTGAAAAACACTGACAGGAAAATATTTACATAAACCTGAACTCAATGAGTTTTGCATTTTTTTATCTTGGGAGAAAAGAAAATTCTAAAAACTAAGTGGCCCTAGTGATATGAACCTTTTAAATCTCTGACCAAAAGATCAAATCTGTGCTTACTTCGGCTCATACTGCTTCCAATGTGACTCTTAGCTGACAGGGGACGACTGTGGAGAGAGGAACAGATCATCACACTGGGGGAAACTTTAAAACCGTCTCACGCACACACACACACACACACACACACACGCACACACAACACACACACACCCCATCCAGCCTGTGGCATGTAAAGATGTGTATGTAGTGATGTTAGGGGGGGAGAGAGACTGAACTGGGGGCGGCTGTACAGTTACTCTCCCTCCCACAGGGACCAGGCTGTCCAAGTCTGCCCATTTCAAATGAAAGCACTGGAGCACTTCATTCACAAGCTAAGAAACACCACACAGATTTATAAACAAACACAATGGCAATCCTTCTCAGGGGGACCCACTGAAGCTTGAATCTACATGCCTCTGAATTTCTATGACAATTTCTGGCCTGACCTTTCCAGATGCAGAGCTCATTTTCTGAACATTGCGTAATTATAAAATATATTTGATAAAACCCTGACTGTACCACAGGTGATTTCCTGAATGCTGAGCGGGAACCAGGCAGTTAATGCCAGAGCACGTCTGAAAAGGCACCCAGCCACACCCATTAGAAACAGCCGGAATAGGGGAGGGGCCATCCCCAAAGGAGCAGTGCTCTCCTCATGCACATTTACCAGCCAAAAGCAACAGCCCCAAGAAGCTACGCTGTTCCAGTCGGATATGAGGCCACCGACTGACAGTCAGCGGGGATCTATTAAACAGACACAAACATCAGTCAACTGAAGTCAGCACCAGATGCACCCCTCTCCAGCCATCTAATCAGCTTGCAGGTACAATAAAGAAGACGGATCGGCCTTAATCAGAATCAAACTCGACGGTGAGACACCTAGGTCCTCCCGCCGACCGGTGCGGTTCTCTCTCCGCTGAAACGCTGCGGTTTTCAGAAAGAGATGAGATCATATACTGGCCCAGTCAGGGGAGTGGGGCGGGGGGGGGGGGGGGGGGGGGTCGTTAACTTTGACCGGAGAGCCCGTCAGCTGCCATCAAAAGCCTACGTATTTCCCACAGGCCTGGCGCACTTCGCCGTCATTATTGCGCTGACAGCAATGAAGCAGCACGTCAGGAGAGATTGGCCGCCCTCCGGCGCGGGATCAATAAACGCTCCCCTCGGATGCGGGAGGGCTCTTTTCTCCTTCATAACCCTCTTGTGCAAACCGCCCGCTCCTGCTGCCAGCCCCCACCCCTCCCCTATTTCTTAATGCTGGAATTTTATCACAGTTTCTTCATAATGTGGGTGTTTATTACAGTGCAGTTCTGTTCAGTACAGTTTAATGCTGGATGGATGCCACAGATTTATCACCGCTGTGTAAATGAATTTCACATCTCACACTTAACAGCTCCTTAAAGGGCTGTTACGGTGCACAACGCACATGCTAATGCTGCGAACCCAGCAACGCTGCAAGCCCGCTAACACTGTGCATTTTAACACTGTGAGCATGCTAATGTTGCGAGCCCGCTAACACTGTGCATTTTAACACTGTGAGCATGCTAATGTTGCGAGCCCGCTAATACTGTGCATTTTAACACTGTGAGCATGCTAATGTTGCGAGCCCGCTAACACTGTGCATTTTAACACTGTGAGCATGCTAATGTTGCGAGCCCGCTAATACTGTGCATTTTAACACTGTGAGCATGCTAATGTTGCGAGCCCGCTAACACTGTGCATTTTAACACTGTGAGCATGCTAATGTTGCGAGCCCGCTAACACTGTGCATTTTAACACTGTGAGCATGCTAATGTTGCGAGCCCGCTAACACTGTGCATTTTAACACTGTGAGCATGCTAATGTTGCGAGCCCGCTAACACTGTGCATTTTAACACTGTGAGCATGCTAATGTTGCGAGCCCGCTAACACTGTGCATTTTAACACTGTGAGCATGCTAATGTTGCGAGCCCGCTAACACTGTGCATTTTAACACTGTGAGCATGCTAATGTTGCGAGCCCGCTAACACTGTGCATTTTAACACTGTGAGCATGCTAATGTTGCGAGCCCGCTAACACTGTGCATTTTAACACTGCGAGCATGCTAATGTTGTGAGCCCGCTAACACTGTATCCACGCTAACACTGAGAGCATGCTAATGTTGCGAGCACGCTAACACTGTATCCACGATAACACTGTGTCCACATTAACACTGAGCCCGCTAATGCTGTGAACAGGCTAACACTGTGTGCACGTTATCACAGTAAATACGTTAACACTGTGAGCATGCTAACCTTCAGCAAAGGTGACACAAAGACAGTCCCTAAATATGTCAGATCAGAAAATCAGGCCGCAGTGAGTCCTGAACTAACGGAGATCAGAGGGACAGAGAGAGAGAGAGAGAGAGAGAGAGGGGAGAAGTGGCAGAGTGGGTTGGCAGGTGGGGGGGAGGTGTAGTTGAGGGGCAGGGTCTCACTTTAGGCTCTCCTGGGAGCTGGAGGAGGAGCGGTCAGACTGCGGCAGGGACACAATGCTGTCAGAGCTCTTCAGGTGAGACTGCAGGGCCTTCTGATAGGACGACTCCAGGGCCTGGAACAGGTGCTCCGCCTCCCTGCTGAAGTGTCCATGGAAACCCCAGTAGCACCTGCAGGCAGGAGGGAGAGGGGACCAGCTGTCAGCTTTCAAACCCCATCTCAAAACATCCATCCAACCCAAGCTCAAAACATCCATCCAACCCAAGCTCAAAAGAGGGTAAATCATTTCAATTTCACAGATCAGCAGGACAAGAGTGTCACAAACTAAACGCTTCTGATTATCTCTAATTAGGGAAATTAGCGATTATCCAGAAGCACCTCAAACAGGGTGTGAAATTAACACCCACCACCAGCCAAATGCTGGTAAAATTTAGATTGTGGGCGGTAAGATTTTCTACTCTAGCAGCCACTTTGGCAGGTAACCAATCAGGTTGTGTTATATTGTAAAAGGTAATACAGTTGGTAAAACGCTGAAAATGGCTGGTGATTTTTAGAATCCACAAGCCACTCTGGTCAGTGGGTAAAAAGTTAATTTCATGACCTGACCTCAAGTAAATAAATGCTCTGTAAAGACATGGAGAAAGTGATTCATATGAATGAGAACAAAATAACAAGTGTGAATTCACTCAATCAGGACCTCACTTAATTTTTCTAAGAGCAACATCCATGTAACATCCAAACTTATTCCAACATCCAAAAAAAAAGCAAAAAAAATAAAAAGTGCAAAAAATTGAAAGGAGCTACTCACTTTCGGGCGACGGACCGGGCCTCCGAGTCTGGGTCATGGATGCCCTTCTTGATGGTCTCGGTCAGAACCGCCACGTGCCTGGGACAGCGAGGAAACATGACTGTGGTACCGAACCAGACCAGTTCCAACACCCCGGCTTCCTACAGACACCCCGACTTCAGAGCTACGGTAGACACCCCGACAGCGACAGGACGGCTCCTGGCACTTACACGACGCGATACGGCTCTCAGCGTAGCTGCCGCGTAGCGCACTTTTAAAAGGTCTCTGGTGGGTTTCCATGGAAACCTCCCCGGGACGCAACGCTGTCAGCTCGTTCCCCCCTCTCTCATCAATCTAATCCGCCGGGGCTCATTAGTCAGCCGTTCAGCCGGGACCCGTGCACCGCCGCGCCCCGACAGCCTTAATTTCGTTTGGAGAATGAACGTGTTGGGGCAGCGGCGTTGGGGCAGTAGTCTTAACATTCCTGGGTGTGGAAATGAGTGGGGGGATGCGTGTGTGTGTGTGTGTGTCTGCTGGTCATCACATAGCACTAACAGCACGAAGAGCCTCAGATGAAAGGGGCGCGGTAATAAAGATTCACAAAGGCTTGGTATGACCACTCAAACACCTTCTCTGGGTCTATCTGATATGGCTACAAAGCGGCACAGCCGTCTCACCTCTCCAGCGAGTGCGTCTGCCACTCCTGTAGCAGCAGGTCCAGGAACTCATAACAGCGCCTGAGACAGAGAGAGAGCCAGGCTCAGCACAGACAGCCTCAGGACAGACAGATGGCCTAAGCACAGACTAGGGCTATCAAAAAATATTAAAAATTCGAGTAACATTTGAATTTCCCCCCCAATTTCTAACTTAAATTAGAGAATTCAAAGCTTTGTTTTAGGTCCTGCATTTTGTAATTAACTAGACAGACAGCCTCAGGTCAGACAGACAGCTTCAGGGCAGACAGCCACGTCACAGAACAAAGAATAACAGCCAACCACCTCACATAAGAGCCAACAATAACACGACCGCATCAATCAGTTACGTTAAGTTACTTTACCTTCTGACTGCCACGGATTTGGAGGTGCAATTGCTGGTCATGATGGGGATCAGGCGTGGGTAGTGTGTGTGCTGAGGGAGGGAGAGAGAGAGAGAAAGAGAGAGAAAGAGAGAGAGAGAGAGAGAGAGAGGTTGGAACGCATTTGCTGGAAGTCACAGTACCGGGTCACTCAGACTCTTTGGTTTACCCCGCTGGGGAGAACTGTGAGAACAGCACGTGACACATTGCCCTGTTGCCCTTTGCCCCCCGAAAAATGCCAGCGCAGGACTGGAGGCTGCGGAGCCGCGCCTCCAAACCTCCACACCCAATCAGTTTTTGTGACCCGTCTGACATCCGGTAAGGGGATAACCAAAAAGACAACACCGTACGAAAAGGACTGCGCTGACACAGGATGATAAACAAACAGAGAAGCAACCTGCATGGAAAAATGCTTACAGATCATTCCAGTGATATTTTATAATTTTTTTTAACCTTTATTTATACAGGGAAGGTTGACTGAGCACACATGCTCTTTTACAGCAACACCGTGTTAATGCCCCACCAATTAGCCTAACCTGCATGTCTTTGGACTGTTGGAGGAAACCGGAGTACCCGGATGAAACCCACGCGGACATGAGGACATACTCAGCCTGATATTACTGAGTATCAGCAACAAACACAGTGGCTCTTCCCCACAGGACGTCTTTCAGCGAGTAGGTCACACAAAAAAAATGCTCTACACCCCATTGAGACACACAATTGACACTGAGTCACAATGTGGTATATAGCATTTTTTTTTCTGGGACAACAACAAAAGAAAACCTTCTGACAGATGCAGAACCGGCCGTTTCAGAACACAAGGGGTGCCGACGCCGCACCCATGCTCTCTGCGGGACGCCGCTCACCCGAATGATGAGGCGGATTGCGGCCATCCCCGACGTGGCTATGATTTTGGCGCTGTTGGGAACCAGGTTGAGGAGCGTGGGCATGATCGTCTCCGCGCCGTGGTCGAACCGGTTCCCCAAGACCAAAGACAGATGGCTGAAAAAATAAAAACACAAATACACGACAGGTCAATAGTTTCAGCACTGTAGAAGTTCCAACAGACATGCTTCTTCTCCTTGACCTTTCTTTCAAATTTGCCCCAAATTAGCTTGATTTTACTTCTCTTGTTGGAAAATGGAAATAATTTATCTGTTTATTTTGGCAAATGCACCTATAATTTAGGACACTATCCTGTGTTAACTTCTGACTATTCCCTTCTTACCTTGTGCCATATGAGGTCATTTTCAAATGATCAACTGTTAAAATGACACTAAAGACAGAGTACTAAAACACAAGTAAAGTGTACTAAAACTTTTGACCGGTAGTGTATATAGTAGGTATAAATCTTTGACATCGCCAAACCACCATTGGGCTGCTGGCCAGCTTTGGCAGTTCTCGCAGATGAACCCGTCGGGCCTCAGAAAGAGCCCCCGTAAAACCAGTGACATTAGCGCAGCGTTGAGCCACCCCGTGCGTCCGTTGGCAGGCTGGCCTTTACGACTGCCACGTTACTCAACGCGCAGTTCCACCTCATTAAGCCCACATTACGCTCATACAAGCTAAAATTAATGACTCCGGGCTCCATTCTGGATCACCTTGTTAGACCAAGCCTGGGGAAGATGACTTTTTAAATTAGGAATTCCCTCCTAAAAAGTCTTCTCCAAATATGAATTACGCTCTTAGAAGATTAGAGTGTTTCTCTGCCTTAAAGGTTGTATCAGCGATTTTGGGTGGAAACATAAATGATCACATTCATCTGATTTTTCCTCACGATCCGCTAGCTGCCCGCCCCATAAGCAGGCCGTCAAAAAACCGCGTCTCTGTAGGCAGCCTATGCTCCGAGATCGTACACAAAAACAAATGGTACTACCAACCACTCAAAACCAAAATAAACAGTATTCCAACCAATCACAATGATCTGCACAAACGCTAATACTCTTATCTCGCTGAAATCTTGACGGATTTACAAACGGTTTGGTTTCTTACAAACGTTATTAACGTGGTTATAATTCTGGATGCTTGAACACTATTTTTTTTTAATTATTCATAAGTATGTTTGTTTGGGATTTCGCTTCAGAAGTGACGTCACACAAAATCGCTGATGTGATTGGTTGGAATACTGTTTATTTTGGTTTTGAGTGGTTGGTAGTACCATTTGTTTTTGTGTACGATCTCGGAGCATAGGCTGCCTACAGAGACGCGGTTTTTGACGGCCTGCTTATGGGGCGGGCAGCTAGCGGATCGTGAGGAAAAATCAGATGAATGTGATCATTTATGTTTCCACCCAAAATCGCTGATACAACCTTTAAGCTGCAGAAAGCACAAAATTATTTAAAAGAAAACATTATTATTAATGAGTTTACCTCAGGGACGTGTGTTTGTGAGCTTGCTCAGTTTTCCTACAGAAACTGGATAAGACATATTCAGTTGATCCTTAGCCAACGATGATAGTTTAAGAGTCCAAAATAAAGTCTTCCTGGCTGACATGTATTCATAAAATAGGTGATAGGCTTGTCTCCTGAATGTAAAGTATACCCAGATGTTAGCAGCTCCTCAGCCAGCATGCAAGGTTTCTACTAAATATAATGAATGGGGTCGGCAAGGTTGCGCTGTTTAGCTATCGTATTTGTAGCTGTATTTCTGGGTCTGGACAGATAGGATGCCTAAGCTGCTTATAAATAAACCTTGACACAACAAACACAAATTAATTTGCGGCCCAAATCTGCATCTTGGTGGGGTCTCAGTGGCGTAGCCTGTAAGAGCACCATCGACTGCGAGCTGCAATATTGGCAGTTCAAATTCGGCCGCCCGCTCTTTCCCTCTCTCGCTCCCATTCTTCTGGTCTCTCTACACTGTGCTCTCCCATAAAGCTGAACAGCCCTAAAAATATAACGTTAAATCTGTGTCTTGGTTATTAATCCTTTCGGTTCATTGCACGAATGAGGATTCTGAAATTCTTTTACAAGTCGCTTTGCAGAGGTCAGCAGGTAGGAGGTGAAAAGGAGTGGTCTTCGCCCGACTCCGCCCAGCTTACCCGAGCGTGATGCAGGCCTCTCGCACCACTTGTGAGCGAAGGTCTTTCGCCGAGAGCTTGAACGAGGCCTCCATGAGGCGGAGCTGCTGGAAGTAGCCCTCGTATTCCACAGCTCCCGCCAGGAGGAGGGACCGTACCTTCTTCAGCTGGGGGAAGCAAAGCAATCGAATCAGCCCATTTGATGCTAACCAATCGAATCAGCCCAACTGATGCTAACCAATCGAATCAGCCCAACTGATGCTAACCAATCCAATCAGCCCATCTGATGCTAACCAATCCAATCAGTTCATCTGATGCTAATCCATCTGTACGAAATTGCCTCAAATCAGTCCGCAGTTACAATAATGACAGAATCAGTATTTCCAGAAGTTTCCCACAATGCACTGAGAGCAAAGCACCTGAGGGGTGAAGAGAAGGGTGTTTTCAGAAGGATTTTTTCACACTAGTATAATCACAGTAATAGAGAAAAGATCTCTATACATATATATTGATTGTACAAGCATACTAATTGAAACATACATTCAATTCTCTAAATTCTCAAGAGACAGAGAAGTGGCGGACTGCAGGCTCTGTAGCTACTGGAAGGTCTCAGTTTATCTCTCAGTCAGCCAAAGCAAACGAGACAATATATATAGCTTATAGCTTGTGTGTATGTGCTTTTCTGTCTCTCTCTCTCTCTTTCTTTCCTGTCTGTCTCTCTCTTTTTCCTTCTTGTCTGTCTTCTCTCTGTACTGCAGGCCTGTGGCCTCTGACCCACTTACATCCCAGGCGCAAGGCCATCTTATCGCTAGAGAGCCAGAAGAGACACTCTGAAGACAAGACGACTCTCGAAGACCAAACAGCTATTGAAAACTGTTTGTGTGACGTTAAGGGCTAGGGGTCACTGTGCGCTCATTCAATATGCATGATCTAACCAATCATTGACTTTGTATATTTTACTATGTATGTTGTTATATTCCACTCTATGCCTATGTATTAACTATGCACCAATCAGAAGTAAGATAATCTATGTATTAGTTTGATTAAATATGGCGGAAACTGCCTCCGTCTCTTCAGTTCATGCTCGACCACCTTGTGTGTGCAAGTACTGGACTCTTTCTGCAGAAAAATAAATCATTTTCTTCTTGAATCTACCTGGTCGTGCTTGGTCATTATAAGGAGAGAAATTCCTCTGCTCAACAGGGGCAATTGTGGCCGTGGTTCTTACCGCAACGACTCTGTGCTCCCAGTCGTGTTTGTCGTCAGACAGAACCTCCCTTATCTTGTTCATGGAGTCCTCCAGCTCCCTGTTTGAGTAAATCTGGGGTGGGGGTTGGAGGGGGGGGGGGGGGGGGGGGGGGGGGGCGATGACATAGTCATATGAATGCATGAAGGCGCTGCAGCTACAAGAGAGCTGTTGTTCAGCATGGGGGAGGGGGGGGGGGGGGAGAGGGGGGCATACCTGTACTGTGGGCACATCTTCAAAGGCGCGGATGAAGTCCTCCTCATCCACCGCCCCTGCACTGGCACCTTCTTTCCCTGCGGGGGCGTCATAGAGTAAGCACCAATCGTGCAAATATCAGCGGAGCCGTTTCGCTCCGACACACAGCGTCACAACATCCAGGCGTTCAAACGCGTTTCTAGGGCCACGCTTACTGTGAAATGTAAACCGTGGCTGACAGGGATGACAGCTGCTAAAAAACACGGTTCAGTGCTGGCTTCCACCCCAGAGGCTGTCAGTCAAGCGTGGGTTGTACTCTTTACGGATGCCGTTTAACTTCAGATAACGGAGCGAGACGAGAACCTAGTGGAATGTCTCCACAAACATGATTAAGGTCCTTTTTTAAAATTTATTTATTTTTTACACTTGGTAGAAGAAATTTTTTAAAATTTATTTGTATTAATACACCTCATGGCATGTACTGTGTGTCGGGGAGGATTCGGGAGATTGTAGGAGAAGGTGATGAGGGGTTGGGAGTGGGTTGAGTTAGAGGGTAAACACACTTGGTGTCAGGAAGTGTCTCTGAAGTCCTCTGACCGAAAACAATGAATTTTACAAACTCAGGGACATGTAAAACAGATTCATACACACATAGTCTTAGGGGTGGTGAGAGGGTGTGTGTGTTTTTTTTTTTTTGGGGGGGGGGGGGGGGGGGGGTAGTTGTGCTTACCTGTCCCCTTGGGCCCAGCTGTTCCAGGCCGACGCATGGAGCCCATGCTCACCACTTTTCGGCCACTAGGGGGCGCCTTGGAGGAAGAGGACCTGCCCCCGTCCACCGAATCTTCATCGTCAAAGTTCTTTTCTGTGGAAGAACGTACAGACCCATCAATAAATACACAAATAAAAGTGAAACTCACACAGACATCCCCTCAAGCGCAACATTTTCTAAGGCCGGATACCATTCCTCAGGAATCTCAGCGGCCGTGCGTGCACACAGCAATCGGCAGCGAGACCGCGGCCTGCGTAATCTGGATTTTCTCAGTGCGTTACGCAAATCCAAGTCATTTCTGTCCAGATTGCAGTTCTGCTGTTGTTCTCCATGACACGCGAAAATAAAAAGGGATGTCTTGGAAAGAGAGACGTAAGCGAGAGAAAGAAATTTCATCACGTTTTTCACCTCCATTGTCTCTGGCTATAAAAACATGGTGTATGCGCTTAATGCATTTCCCCTTACATTCAAAAAACAAACATGAATTGCATTTCCGGAGAATGATGAAATACATTTGTAAGAAGGTGTAAGCTCTTTGAGCACGACTTTCTAAGAAAGTGTACATTCCCGGAACACGGCTAAGCTGGTCTCATCGCACAACCGTCAGCATTTCCTGTTTGTTAAATAAGTACCGCCCCTTTTCTGCTGATGCAACACCTGATGTGAGCAGGCAGCGGGCACGGACAAGGGGTGGGGGTTCAGAGTTCAAACTAAAAGGTACTCCTGTCCCCTCCTGGGGAGGTGACTCTGTGCGACCGAGCGTTTATGGCGCCTAGCGGGACACTGGGGACACGGAAATGTGCCGTGGCAACCATCAATAAGCATGAATTATTCAGAGAGGATCCAGACGCTGTGGCAGAGACAGCGGCTGTGGTGGAGGACGGCGGCTGTCCGCGCGCAGTCCGTGAGCGCCGCTTGGCGTACACGCCCTCTTCGTCTGTGGCAACGGCGCGAGGCGACAAAGGCGAGACTGGGAAGCTACCGGCGAGAAAACCCCCCTCCGCACATCCCGCTAACGGCAGCTCTCTCGCGCTGGCCGAGCACAGCCTTTTGTTCCCATTCCGAGCGCCTCGACAGTTCCATACCCGCCGCGGTTCCGTCTCGCGCCTCTGCTCCAGCGGTTGGCCCCGTA
Source organism: Synaphobranchus kaupii (assembly GCA_029718625.1). Lineage (NCBI taxonomy): Eukaryota > Metazoa > Chordata > Actinopteri > Anguilliformes > Synaphobranchidae > Synaphobranchus > Synaphobranchus kaupii. The sequence goes on from CM056383.1 coordinate 17,041,658, forward strand.
GCCCCGGCAGATTAATATTTACAATTCACAGCTCGCCGGCTTAACGACAGACAACCTCCGCGCCCCCCCCCCCCCCCCTCCTCCCTACCCCCATTAAACATCGAGCCTGTTAGTGCGGCGGCTCCCCGCGGTCCGCCTGGCAGAGGGAGGGGGTAAGGGGGGGGCGACGGCGCTGCTTACGGGCGCAGATCCGCTTGCAGACCAGCTTCCTCAGCATGCTGTCGGCTCTCAGCACCATCCTCGCCGACGTCTCCACGGGGGGTTCCGCTCGTCCGTTCAGGCGCGACACATCGCTCGCTCGCCCCCTCCCTCCCGTAAACCGTCTCACTGTGCGAGCATGTGTGTTTGTGTGCGCGTGTGAGAGACGGGATCAAAGCTCTCCGCCCACTGTCCGTTTTAAACCTATTTTTATACAGTCTATGGTTTAAACACACGGGGTCCCTGAGGTTCAGCCCCTTTCTCTCTCCGTGAACCGGGAAGGCGAGCGGGCCAATCAGGCGAGCAACCAACGGAGACGGGGACTGGGGGCGGGCAGAGGTGGGTTACCGGGAAGCCCCTTCCCCCAAAAGGCGGGACCCGTCCCTGAGGGGGGGCGTGCCCTCTGCCGTCTGAGAGCAGATGCTTTTGTCGCCGGTAACCTTCAATATCGCGTCTGTGTCGGGGCGGGAGGCGGCGTGTGACTTTCAGAATAGCGTGACAGTTAAATCTCGTTTCACCGGAGATTTCCGCCGCTGCGGCAAAAGGATTTAAGCTGCTGTGTGAGACTGATCAGGGAGCACAGTGCCGAGGGCGGGGAGGGGGTGGAGGCGCAGAATATCCGGATGCGTAGCGGGTTTGCACGGTGGGTTTTTACAGTTAAGACACTGTGGTTGTGCATCTGATTGGAAACCGTGAGCATCCTTCAGAGCAAAACCGGGCAGCACGTCCGTGTAACGTGCCATCGCCCGGCACAATCCAACCATAATGCCTTCCTATGATCAAACATTCAGCACACGTACTGCCAAACCCCACCACTCACTCACACACACACACACACACACACACACACACACACACACACACACACAATTTGGTTTATTGCCATGTGTGTCGACGGCATGCGCTTATTGCCCCCTTGCCACGCTCCCGCTGATGCATGCTGGGTAATTTATGGCGCCCTGTATAGCAAAGAGGAAGAGGCTGACGTGCGGCCGTAACAGCAAGCATCCTCGGGCAACGTCGAAACACAAGTGCGCAGTCTCTCAGCCTCGACAGGTCTACACAATCACATTCTCCGTGCCGTCACCATATTAAAATGTCTGAACTGCGCATTCAACGGCATGTTAATTCCACTTCCCATACCGGGAATCTCACAGGAAACCGAACACGTCTGACGTCCTGCCGGTCAGGTGTAATAACACAGCCGGTCATAATACTGATACGAAGACAACATCATTCGTAAGACTGGCTCAATCCGTTCTAACCTTAGCCATAAAGGACTGGAACATAGGCAGTTAAACTAATAAAATGGGCGCGAGAACTCACAAAACCACTCGGCTCAGATAGAAAGCTTAAATCAGAGCCCTCAAGCATTTGCAAGATTAATGACAATCCCTTAATTTAAAACTCTATCAAACCAACTCCCTCCTTATTTATTATTTGACAGTTACAGCGGTCAGCTGTGATGGAGCAAGTACAGCTTCACAAAACCCACAGTGGGTGGAGCAGTTAAGCCCCACCTGCAAATCAGTGATCTGAACAAATCAAAGAGCTTCAATATGGAGAGAAAACACTTTAATTGGCTACAACCATCGGTGATTAACAGCATGTCGTAAACTACGATCTTATTTCCCAAACCAAGCGCAAACAACTGACTCCTGAAGTGGTGGCAAATTAGGATAAAACGGCTCAAAACAGCAGTTTAACTTAAAATATTTATTTGCATTATAACTCTGGGCTAATATCAGTCCTCAAATAATTATATTTTAACACACCCTGGGGGCAGACAACAGGAAATACACAATTTGTAATTTGTAATCCAATGTAATCCTGCGGCTGATGAAGAAAAGATCATATTAATTTCAGGACAAACAGATATAAAACAATCCATGTAAATCACAATTATGTTTAGTGTAGCCATTAAAATCGACTTGCGCAATATACCCATCTGCTGCACACACTAATAGCCGTGACGGCCGGTATTTAAATACGCACGTAATTGATTCGTGGCTGGAAAAGGGGGAATTGATTATGGTTCAGTGTTCCAAACAGCTACGCTGAAGCTATTAGCTCACTAGTGAAGCGAGACGCCTCATCTTAGCATTCCGGGCACTGACACTGAAAAGATCAGGCAAATTTCGCAAATGGTACAAAATGCTGAGAATGATACAGGCGTAGTCAAAACTGAAAAAGTGTGTTTGTGTGTGTTTGTGTGTGTGTGTGTGTGTGTGTGTGTGTGTGTGTGTGTGTGTGTGTGTGTGTGTGTGTGTGTGTGTGTGTGTGTGTGTGTGTGTGTCTGTGTCTGCGTTTGTATTATTCTTGCAAGGGAGTTGTAATGCCAGTAATTACAAGTAATAATGGCAGTTATTCTTTCTACACATGTGGTATGACTGTTACAATACAAGACTGCAACTGCAATACTTCAGCAAAACCCTGATTAAGCCATGTTACAGTGAAATGCTCTTAATGATAATAACCACCTACTAAAATGCAGTTACTTTGAGGAGTGTACTACTTCTTTCATCTTTAGTCCTCAATTTCTATTTGATTTGAATCAAATTTTCTGGACTTTTCTGGCCACAGCAGATAAACATTTGGTGTATAGCTGCTGGGCCAGTGTGATGTATGCACCACTCCCTCTGCTGGTAGATATTATGTACTGTTCCAGGAAGTAGTCTGAAGTGAGGCAGTTCCAGGACTTTTAGCTCCCACAGACACAATTAGCATCGTTCTACTAACACTGTCAGACACAATTAGCTTCATTCTTATAACACTGTCAGACAGAATTAGCTTCATTCTTATTGCACCTTCAGAATCAATTAGCATCATTCTTATAACACTGTCAGACACAATTAGCTTCATTCTCATAACACTGTCAGACACAATTAGCTTCATTCTCATAACACTGTCAGACACAATTAGCTTCATTCTCATAACACTGTCAGACACAATTAGCTTCATTCTTATAGCTCTGTCAGACACAATTAGCTTCATTCTCATAACACTGTCAGACACAATTAGCTTCATTCTCATAACACTGTCAGACACAATTATCTTCATTCTCATAACACTGTCAGGCACAATTAGCTTCATTCTTATAGCTCTGTCAGACATAAGTAGCTTCATTCTTATAACACCATCAAACACAATTAGCATTATGACAGTCTTATAACACTGGCAGACACAATTAGCATCATTCTTATAATACTGTCAGACACATTTAGCGTATTTAGCATACATCTTGTATCAGTGTCATCTCTGAAACAACCTGTGGAACAAATTCACAAAAGGTATATTGTGTTTTACTATTTAAAGTAAAACACAATATACTATAATGTCTTTCACTTTAAACGGATGATGTCCCACCAGTGGTTTGACAATGATGACTGAAATATGTGCCTTAGAAGAAGTGTAGTACCGCAACCTACAGTCATTACACCTGCATTTAAATTAGCAGACCATTATCAAGCTGGTGTGTGTGTGTGTGTGTGTGTGTGTATATGTGCATGTGTGTGCGTGGGGGTGTGAGTGTGTGTGCGCACGTGCCTGTGCATAATGGCTTTCAAGGACAAAAAATAAAATAAATGTGTAGTACCGCAAACTACAGCTATTACACCTGCATTTAGATTAGCAGAGCATTATGAAGATGGTGTGTGTTGGTTGGGGGGGGGGGGGGGGGGGGGTGTGAGTGTGTGTGTGTGTGGTAAGCCTGTGCATAATGGCTTTCAAGGCCAAAACAAAGTCAGTTTTCATAATGACCAAATGCATGACATTTATCTATAGTAAATAACTTGAAATGTGACATCGGTGTAAGGCATACAGCCATTAGATTCAGTACAAACTTAGCTTTACCACATTATTTTATTTCCTTTAAATTGGAATTCGTTTTTTTTTTTTCCTTTTTCCTAATAGACTGTAAGTGGCTGTGGTACTGACGTGGTTAACAGACTCACAGTGGCTGTGGTACTGACGTGGTTAACAGACTCACAATGGCTGTGGTACTGACGGGGTTAACAGACTCACAGTGGCTGTGGTACTGACGGGGGGTAACAGACTCACAGTGGCTGTGGTACTGACGGGGGTAACAGACTCACAGTGGCTGTGGTACTGACGGGGGGTAACAGACTCACAGTGGCTGTGGTACTGACGGGGGTAACAGACTCACAGTGGCTGTGGTACTGACGGGGGGTAACAGACTCACAGTGGCTGTGGTACTGATGGGGGTAACAGACTCAGTGGCTGTGGTACTGACGGGGTTAACAGACTCACAGTGGCTGTGGTACTGATGGGGGTAACAGACTCAGTGGCTGTGGTACTGACGGGGTTAACAGACATTACAGACTCTGTCTTCATTCTCTCTCATTACTGTGGACAAGCTGGAGGTCATGACCTCTGCAAACTGCCTGAGGTGAAAGACAATCAAACAGGCAGTCAGCATGAGAGAGGGGAGAGGGGGGGGAGAGGAGAGAGAGAGAGAGAGAGAGAGAGGAGGGGGAAGGGGGGGGGGGGGGGGGGGGTGGAGTGTGTCAGGGGAACGAGGAAACTGTAAAGGATTTGCTGAAAAATTTGAACTTGAGGCTTCGAAGCATGATCATCTGTGGAATTTCAAATCTGTCAATCCCTGACCCTTCTCTACACAATTGTGGAAAAAAAGAAGAAAATTCAAGTTTGCTGGAAAAAAAAACAGTAAAGCAAGTAGAGAAAAAAAACTATGTTTCTATAGCAACTGTTTAGCAGCAGGGGCTCGTGCTGAAGAACTGCCCCTTAGGATATTGCCCACTGCCGAACATGGAGGCGCATTCTAATGCCATTTCCCAGAATGCCTCGGCTGATGCCTTCGCTGCACCGAGTCCGTCGGTGTGGGAGTTCACCGTCCAGTCTCTGCCAATCAGGAGCTTATGTTACTAAAGAGAGGCCTGCTTTTCCAAAGCGTGGAGAAACGACTGTGGGCAGAAATGTGACGCTGGGGGAGGGGCTTCTGCAGAGGCACGACATCGTTGTTCCTTTATTGCTGCCCACCGCGTCAGTGATGACCTCACGTCCCGTCAGAGGAACATGTCTATGGTTCACGTCATCCACTGCCTATACGGGACCAGCATCCCGTGGGGGTTCATTCATCACCGTCCGCTATCGATTGCATAGAAACACGGCCACCGCCCAGGAAATCGGCAAGCCCACTGTCTTTAGTGAGGTGCGTGGTCCACAGTGTATTACACAGACGCGATTGACCAATCGGGGACTCATTAGGCTGCTCCCTGTCCTAGAAGTGTCCTTGTTCTGTATTTAATGAGCACTGAGCCAGTGAAATGCATTCTTTTTCAAATACTGGAACATGTTGGAAATGCCTGCAATGGTTAAATGTGCACTACCGCATCTGTCCCCTAGATGGAACCCTTCTGTGGGAAGATCCACGAGATCATATTATGTGAAGAGGTCAGTGTTCAATCTGCCACACGGTGTCACTCATAATCCCCAAGCTGCAGATTTCAGCCAAGTTTAGCTCACAACACAAAGCCGGAAAAAGAGACAGACAAGAATCCTGAATCAGGGGCGCTTCGCGGAGGCAGGCACCCCGTGTCAGACGGCCATCTTCATTTTTCAACACTCTTTTCGAGTATTTTTGACAGTCGTCACTCTCGTCCAAATTTCAGACACTCGGGGTGTTCCAGCTCCTGCAGGCTGGCAGATTTTACAGATTCAGAAGCACTCAAATTCGGCCAAGAACACAGCCGTTATTGTGCTGGGACACGATCGATAAACATATTTCAGCCGCGTTAAGCTGTCACAGCCATAACAGATCAGTGGTAAAACTACAATACAAATAAATCTGCGCAGATTGTAAAATCGTTACATTTTAACAGCGAATGTCGATGTTTCCAAACAACGGATTCTGCGTCCAAGGCTTCTATGAAAAATAATCAATAGTTTACCTCACAATAATAGTTTTACAGGTATATACCATCTAACCTTTGAATTAATTTTATATTCTCAGAAGAATTATCGATAAGCATTTGAATCTGAGATCAAAGCCTCCCTAGATGGCGTTTAACTTCACTGCACACAGCTCTAAGATCTACTTATGCACACAGCTCTAAGATCTACTTATGCACACAGCTCTAAGATCTACTTATGCACACAGCTCTAAGATCTACTTATGCACACAGCTCTAAGATCTACTTATGCAGACAGCTCTAAGATCTACTTATGCACACAGCTCTAAGATCTACTTATGCACACAGCTCTAAGATCTACTTATGCACACAGCTCTAAGATCTACTTATGCAGACAGCTCTAAGATCTACTTATGCAGACAGCTCTAAGATCTACTTATGCACACAGCTCTAAGATCTACTTATGCACACAGCTCTAAGATCTACTTATGCACACAGCTCTAAGATCTACTTAGAAAATGCATTTTTCTCAGGCTCAAGTTTACCAGCTGGAACACATATACAAAGACATATCAGACATCACTTCTGCATTGACTTCTTGGCATGCTTTCTCTGGCTGCCCAGGTTAACTAACTGCCCTCTGAAAAGTAATAACCCAGAAAAAGGGTGTTACCCAGCATTCCCAAATGACTGGGTTACAAGGGAAGATTTGGTAAGTTCCGGAAAATACAACAACCACAAAACTGCACATCTGAAAACAGCACATGAAATCATCCACCTTAACAACAGAGGCTGGGCTTTATATACAGAGGAAAAACTTTTACTTCATAGTGGGGGGGGGGGGGGGGGATCTCACTCTCAGGAGTTAAA